>OVAX01003535.1:0-18891 GCA_900406405.1 Lepidium africanum | reverse complement strand
GCACAGAGCTCCGTGCTAAAGACAGGCCTGATTTGGAAAATCAGATTCTTCCAGCATTGGAGAATTTAAGGAAAGTAGCTGATAAAGCCAGAAACTCACTTTCTGCTGCGCCGAGTCAACCTCCAAGCCATTTCCTCTGCCCACTACTTAAGGTAACAAACTTATTTGTCAAGTCATCAGTTTACTTGCGTGAGAAGTCAGGTTAGTTAGAGAAGAATATTGTTATGTTTGCAGGATGTGATGAAGGAGCCATGTGTTGCGGCTGATGGATACACTTATGACCGCAAAGCCATTGTGGAGTGGATGGAGGACCACCGGACGTCTCCGGTGACAAATTCTCCGTTAGAAAATATGAACCTTTTGCCTAATCACACTCTTTACGCAGCCATTGTCGAATGGAGAAGTAGAGATCAGTAAGGCAACGAGCTCCGTTTTGGTACTTCTCTCTGAAACTGCTTAGCGTTTTTAGCCTACAGAAATGTCGAGATGTTCTCACAGCCCATTGTTTTCTTTTTGAGAAAATGGTGTGGAATGCAATGTATATACCCAAAATTGTGTCCAATGTCATGTACCTTTTCAGACCTTTTGTTGCCAACTTTTTAATAACGAAAATATCATTTTGCTCTTTCCAACATCTATTCTATTTGCATCTGATAAAAAGAGAAAGCTATGACGAGTAGATGGTGGTGAAAAAGTGTACAGTGCTCGTAAAAGATAAATGTTTATACTAGATAAAGAATTGTCCATTCTACCGAATAACGAGCCGACACGTGTCTGAATTTGTGTTCAAACATGGACATCGACATATGCTTATACTGGATATCGGCATTTCGTCTATTTTAGATATCGACATGTTAATACTGGCAAATGATTAACACGTGTTAGATTTGTGTATGACGTTGTAATAAAAATTTGTCTCTAGATGATCGACACATAACGATATAAGTGTAAGACGTTGGTAAAAAATAAATGTCTATATGGACATATACATATGTCCACACTAGCAAGGAATTGTTCATTCTGTTGAATAACCGACCGACACGTGTCTGAATTTGTGTTTCATGCTGGACATCGACACATGTCTATACTGGATATCGACATTTTATTCATTCTGAAAATTTTGATATATCAATGTTAGCAAATAATTAACACGTGTTAAATTTGTGTACGATATTGTATAAAAATACTTTAGAATGTTTTGTTCGTTTAATAATTTACTAGAGAACTAATTTTTGAATATTTTATAGAATGTAATAATTTTTCTGAAAAGGATTGAATGAGTTGAATATTACCTGCCTTCTCTAAGAAGCAACCATATCAAAATAACTTAAATTATAACTTAAATTAAACAAATTTATAAAGTAATCTTCTGTCAACGAAATAATTTAAGTTTAAACTAAACATGCATTGACATTTTTCCAAAGTTGGCCTTTTTAGACAAGTTATGACTTATGATCGTAGCGGAAATTTACGATAGTTAATTAGTCTTAATAACACGTTTTTGGTTAGATAACTTATAATTATTTCACAATCAATTCTCATAAACACTGTATTCACGCGTCGGCTTAGCTTAGCGTGCGTCCAAGTATCCGTTTTCATTACCATAATAAAATATCACCGATTTACAATCTTATCCAAGAATTTGTCAAAATTTTGTAAGAATTTGATTTCATCAATCTCATTATTATTCATTGATTGCAGATCACTAATTAGAATTTCACTGTTCATTGCCAACCTCCGGTTTAACTTTTCCTTTTTGTCTTTTTTTTATTTTGAGTCACAGCTAGCCGGCCCATTAACCAATTTCCTGTATAATGCAGGCAGCAGGACACTATTTCTGGATGTTCAAGTGCGTCTGCCTTTAATGGATTTATCGCCTGCCATTAGGTTAAAGGTCACTTGCAACTTTTTCTTTTTGTCGGACCTCCGGTTTAATTTATTAGACAATAAAAGTATAAAATAATTATCAAGTTATTTTCAGTTTTGTAGTTAAGATGATCTAGCTAATAATTCAGGTATTGGAGTTCGATTCATCTCTATTACTAAATTAATAAATGATTTTAGTAGGGGTGGGCAAAATATCCGTAAGATCCGATATTTGGTTCGATTCGTCCGAAAAATTTTGAATATCCGTAAAATTTAGGAGCAAAACAAATAATAAAATCTAATATCTGTTAAAAATGAAGCAAATATCAAATATCATTTTTCAAAAGACCAAATAATCTCAATAAATATATATTTAAATATTTATTATGTATACATATATTATAATATAAATAATATTGTGTATATATATATATATATGGTTGTAGATGAATAAAATGTAGCATGTACTTAATTTTAATTGTTTTATTTTTTCTTCTTATGATGTTATCATTTTTCACCGTGTGATATATTATGAGTTTAGTTTTAGAACTAATTTGATTAAATTTTTTAGTTCTTGATAGTTAGTTATTATATATATATATATATATTTTTTTTCCTTAAGTTTATATTGAAAAATATTTAATTTAGGTATGAAAATTTATATTGATATTGTTTTTGATATATTTTTTATTATTTTTATGAATATTATGTATTTTATCTTTGTTAATTGTATAAAAACCGATCGGAGCGGATTATTCACGGATCTTTGGAAAAAAAAATCTAAATTTTCGGATATCCGGAAAATTTCGGATCAAAGTGGATCACAAAATTAGATATCCAGATAACACAAAACAGATTACAGATATTATAAATTATCTAGATTTTGTTCTATGCCCACTCTTTGATTTTAGGATGTAGATTTTATAATATGGATTGGACTTTGTCCATGAAAAAAACAATAAATCAACTAATAAGTAATAAATATGCATTATGTCATGTGAAAAGTTTACGTCATTAAAAACCAAGTGTTGACCCCAGAAAAGATCAACGGATATTCGGATCTACCCAATTGGATTTCAAGTTGAGATCCTAACCCGAAACCAACAGATTCGTATAGTTCATTTATTGTGAAAATAAATATTTAATTATTGGCTTTTCTTTCCCTACACGTCACCGAGACCTGTCGTTTCCGTTCTCTTCCTCTGTCATTTAAGGAACAGCACCGGTCCGATTATCTTTACTTCATTACTTGTATCTCCATTGTACTTTGAAATCGAAAATCGAAGCTTTCTTCTTCTGTACGATATTCTATTATTTCAATTTCAAACTTTCATTTTTCCCCTTTTGCTTTGGATTTGGAATTTGTCTTGATTCCTTTCACCGTTTTCATTTTATATTCCTTCTTCAACATCTGACATAAACCCTAGTATCATTTGGGTTTCCCAATTTGTGTTCATTCTTTCGAAAAACCAAAATTTCTTTTTTTTCTGATTGGGTTTATGATTGATTCGGTTTCCGGTGATTCTGCGATGAGGGTTTTTGTGATTTTCCTTGTGGTTTCCTTATTTGCCTCCGCATTTTCTGACGAAATTCCCGATGCGCAACTGTTCTCGAGGCCGATGATTTTCGAGTATACTTCAAAAATCGAGAAGAAAGTAATCGATGATGAGGTGAATTTATATTGTACGAGCTGGAGATTCGCGGCGGAGACGAACAATCTCGCGCAGTGGCAAACTATTCCAGAGGAGTGTGCCGATTACGTTAAGGACTACGTGATGGGTAAAGGTTACGTTACCGATCTAGAGAGAGTCTCTGAAGAGGCTTCAAATTTCGCAAGCAGTGTTGAATTCGCCGGCGATGGCAAAGACATTTGGATTTTCGATATCGATGAGACTCTCTTGTCCAATCTTCCGTATTACATTGACCATGGTTTTGGGTACATTCTCTCAAACTTTGTTTAGGTTTCTGTACATTACTCTTTTGTGTGTGTTGATGTGGATTCTATCTTGTTACTTCGCTTGCTTTAGCCTGAGAAATGCACAATAGACAGATAGTTGAGTTTAGAAATTGTTGCACTTTGTTGAATCTGTTTGGGTAATTTGCAGGCTGCAGCTTTTTGATCACTCAGAGTTTGATAAATGGGTAGAGAGAGGAGTGGCACCAGCAATAGCACCGAGCTTGAAGCTTTACCAAAGAGTGGTTGATTTGGGGTACAAAGTTTTCTTGCTTACAGGGAGGAAAGAGAATCATAGGCTTGTCACTGTTGAAAACCTGATCAATGCAGGTTTCAAGAAGTGGGACAAGCTTATTCTCAGGTATAATTAACCATACATTTACTCATATGAACAAATGTAGCTCTGCTGATTTAAGTATATAGATGTTTCTAGGTACTGTGATGAGTTTGTGTTGTGTATGCTTTGGTTGATGCTAGTTTTGATCTTTGCAGATAGTTTTAGAGAGAATAAAAGGATCGTTTTGAACTTAGTTATGCAGTATTCATCGCCATTACGATATTTTGTTAATTCTTGTTTCTTTTGATGTCTTGTGTATTGCGCAGATCTCCAGAGGAACAGCACAAAATGGCGACACTATACAAATCTGAAAAGAGAGATGAGATGGTGAAAGAGGGATATAGGATTATAGGCAATTCAGGTGATCAATGGAGTGATTTGTTGGGTACATCAATGTCTCAACGATCCTTCAAACTTGCAAATCCAATGTATTATATCCCCTGATGAGTGTGGAGAGAAAGGAACTTTATTGACGACTTATAAAGGACTATCTATATCTTATAGGCTTACTAGAGCAATTCAAATGTTTTAAAGTGTGATTGCTTCAATTGTATCTTGTCAACTTGAACCATTAATGACAGAATGCTCTGTTTCAGTGACTTGTTTGGGTAAAAATAAGAAGACGCAGAATACACAGTAGTAACTTTATTTCACAATGTTCTCATGATCATCTCAAAGTTAAAACCAGAGACATTACCATATTTATCTGTAGTGTATTTTCTGAAATATGGCTAAGCTTTTACCAATGACACAAATATAGTCTTAAGGGTTTTTGCCTCTCGGAAATCTAAAGTCGCACTTTCTCTTTTCTTCTCATCTTCGCCTTCGTAAAGTTATAAAACAACTCTTATGTATGTTTTCTCCAAATACTTCAGTATACTTCCAAAGGCCAACACCTTTCATAGGCCCGTGGTTGCGAAAAAGAAGAAGACAATAATGTCAAGAGAAACCCTAGATGAATTAAGAAACATGTATAAAGCATTAATCAGAACAACAAACATCAAGATGAGCCAATGTACACATTTATAAAAAGAGACGACAATTTATGCATTAATATGCTCCTTTTTGTTCTTTAAACACCAAAAAGTAAGTAGTTAAATGAGACCCAAATCTTTTCTTCTCTCTTCTTTTCTTTTTTCTTCTACTTAAATTAATGGTTTCTTGGGTTTTCAGATTGGAGCTGTTCGAGAAAGGTATTACAGTTGTTCATGGTTCTGGCGTCAAGAAGGCCGTGGTTCCACAGTTTCACCATAAACACTCTCCAACACCTACACAAAAACTCACATATATCAATACAACTACTTTTTCTTCTGAAACACTTGACAAAACTATGAGGATGATATTAGGGTTATTACCAAACTAACTGTGGTGTTCGAACCATGACTGGTCCGTGTAATCTTGAGAATGCCTCACATGCCCATGGGATGTGACCATCTGCTAATACTCTGCAAAGCTCAAAAATAAGTGTCCAGAGTCAGAGAACAAGGAACTGAAATTTATCTTTCGATATTCACTCTTTCTTTTGTTTAGCAGAAGAATACCAGCAGGATTATCCACAAATATTCGTATACTGTAAAACTCGACATCACATGTACTGAAAAGAGAGAAGACATACCGCTGCTTCCTTACAAACGAGTTCCACATGTGCATCATTTGCTTCTCATCCTTAGTCACATCGACGAAATCATCAAGCATCTGAAAGAAAGAAGAGTTTTATATAGTAAGAGGAAGATAATTAATTCACTATAAACTAATGGAAAATCAGACAAACTATGCTAGAACGGAGACCAAACACTGACATTCATCTTCTAACAAGTGTCATATAACCGCATTGATCTGGTTCTACTGTTCCATATCCAACCATGTGGCTTGCTCACATATTTCCTATTAAAATCTCTACCATAACAACTTTGCTCCTATAAAACGTTTGGCTATGCCCAGTCTTCAATATTCCCTTCCCTTTTACACGTAGCATACACATACCAAACTACTGAGCTTTATCTAGCACATCCAACTTAAACAAAAGACGCCAAAACAGCAAAAATGTTAAATTCTAAAACATACCCTTCTATCTTCAAAATCTGCCACATCATCATCAACTTCATCTTCACTATCTCGGTCTGAAAGTACTTGTTCTAGAGCCATGGGCTGTGATAGCATGCATCGTAAAGTCACAATCAATTGCAATGGACATAAGCAAGAGAGCTAAAAAGTATGTATTACCTGAGCTCGATGAGAGTGGAAGAACTGTCTCTTCTGCAGGAGATTACGGCTGGAGGAAAAAAATTGGAATATTCCAGTCACATAATTTGGGACTAGCAAGCTACTTGTACACAACTAGCATAGAAATTTTGTAGTATAAACCATAAGTAGTAAATGAAAATCAAAGAAGAGGCGGATAAACTGACAACAGAAAGCCAAACATACTTCCTCAAGTCTGACCGTTCTATAGATAGCTTCCTCGTTTTTGCAAATTGCAACACTGTACTTCCAGCTATCGACTGCACATAATCTGGATCACCGCATGATTGCATGTCTGCAGGAGTCGTGCCAGGAGGAACTCTTTGACCGGACTCAGCACCCCCATTTCTTTCGTGATGCTTTCCAGATGGCATTCGGCTCTTCTCATTTCTAACGGAATGAGCATCTGATTTGAAAAAAAATGCAGTTGTAAATGATCCTATGTTGTCGAACGCGCATAAGAATGTAAATAACTCGTAAAATATAAAACTAAGATAGGTTCTCATCGCAAAAGAAGCAAATACTGTGAATCAAGTATCTTTTCATTTCAGTAAACACATACCATCAGTTTTATCTAGCACCTCGCAACCTAATCCGAGATGAGGTCCTTGCCTTGAGCTCCGTACCTGACTCTTTTGCCTCCTACGTCTGAATTTCTTTGAACTGTCACATATTGTAGAAATTTTATGGTCTGGAAAATTGAACGTCAAATGTTCAGTACAGGAAACATGATACGCCAGATAACTTACGAATAAAAGAATGTTTGCTGCTTTGGGTCAACGTCTTCCTCATTAATCTGAGCAGATTTTAATGAACTTTACATTTAGAAAACTGTGCTAAGAGTATTTAATCAAATCGAAAGAACTACAACCATAAAATATGTTGTAGAAACTACTTCAAATGGGTCTGACACTTCTATATAACCCAGGATTTTATTCTACAGTTAAGCTCTGATGTTCACAGAATTAACAGCCAGAGCGACGTCATTGTGATTCTATTCTCTTCATGTCACCAAGGACAATACCAGGGACTATAGTGTGGCAAATAGAAACGTATGAATCCAGTTCTCTTATTAACAACTCAAAAGTCAACAACCCATAGAGTTTATTAGTTTGGATAAAAAATGTCACAGCCTTTAAGATCAACAGCAGAGAAATTAATGAACATAAATAAACAAACAAGAGGCTCTAACCTCAGACATTATTGTCTCAGTCTTGAGGGAGACATTTACAGCCTGATATTCTTCAGTTGCCTAAAAACCAAGTGGAATAGATTACTGGTACCAACGGAATAAATAGATAAATTAATTGATTAAGTAAAAAAAAGAAAAAAGAAAGAGCAATCAGCTAACTGAATTACGAAGTTACAAACCCAAAACTCGAAATTGAAGAGATCATGGGTTGATGGCAAGTGATATCTCAGGCCCTATAACATGATTGGAAAAAAAAAAAAAGTTGCATCAATATAAAGACTAGTCACTACAGCTGTATCTTTGACTGAAAAGGTATGAATGAATGAAATCGAGAGTCCACCTTGAAACTGCCACATTTTACTAAACAGAATGGACAAGAAAAGTCTTCCGTTACTGCAAGACACATAGCAAATATATATTTAACAGGTTAGGGAAACAATTAAAGTTTATATGTATGCGGGTATGAAACAAGTTGGGATAATACTAAGTTACCTTCAGTCCTCTGCAATTTGTTGTTATAGTATCTGTAATTGAAAACTACATTTCGTGTCCTCAACCTATACATTGAATATAGTGGTTTAGAGTTAACAACAAGAGATGGACGTGATATGTTGTACGTAGCGACTTTTAAGCACTTCCCATAAAAGAGGAGGGACAGTCCAAATTCGAGAAAACCTACAACTCTAAACTAGGGAGACAGGAAGGAAGTCGAATTTATAAAATTACAAACAATTATAGCATGATGAGGTAAGCAAGCTGAAACCGCAGAAAAGGAATTACAGCCTGAACTAAAGATTACCTGATAATTTGTAACAATGAAGAGGAAGAGATGTCATTATATGAAAATGAACTATAAGGAGATTTTTCCGTTGCTCCAACCTCTTCTGCAGATATGGTGACTTGCACTTGCTGAGGCGAGCTCTACATTGAAGAAGTATAAGAATTATAAGAATACAATTATATAATAATTTCTGAACAATAAATGGAAGTATAGCAAAGTGTGTGAAGTTACCGAGGTGAGTGGATTGCTGGGAACCTGTATCGAGACACACTTTTCCTCACTCATAGACTTTAGCTGCAGCAATAGACAAGTTATACCAGTTATATTTTCATTATGATAATCAAAATCGAAAGTAATTGGAAAAATATATTTCACTGTAGCAATTACTTCCAACACTTTTTCAAATTACAGGAAAGACGTTCAATCCAGAGTCGTCAAATCACAACAGGGAACAAACTTTCATATAAAAACGAAAAGAGTTAGGCAATATTATTTACCTTTATGAAACAAGGCTGCATTTCCACAAGAGAGACTGAGTCTACTCTCTGTCCCAAGTCCATGTTTGGAGATTTCTGCCACGATGAATACAGCGATTGCAAAGGTATTTTACTCCATAAGCAATGTCCACCTATATTTCCTAGCGGGAAAGAAACGCTCATGATGATAAGAGTTAATGAAGAAAGAGACTTTCAGGAACTCTTATAAATGGACTCAAGAATCCCTGGTCGTTTATAAATATAGAGAGTGAGGTGTTTCCATACTATGACATGGAAGAAACGTTATGCCTAATTATGTGAAGAAATGAAATTACCTGAATGAATCTTGCCTGAATCAATGCCAAATTGAGAATTTTGTGCGCCAGCTAGAAGAAAGAAAATAAGTTGATCACTATATTTTAATGTTATACATATTTCAAAGATTTCAAATAATTCTGTACACCAGTCAATCTTACTCACCAAAGCTGATAAACAAGATAGCGAGTGATCCTGATTTTGCCTCCACGGCGAGTCTATTCATATCAGGGAGAAGAAAGTTGGCTTGCGCTTGACTAACTCCATCAACCCCTAGGACACCAGTTAGAATGCATGCTCGACTGAACCTATATACTGCAGAATACTATAATTTGAGAATTTCAAAAAAAAAAATGTTAGTAATGGAAAGATAGCTTACAATTGAGATCAGATAAAGATCAATCTAGTATGAAGTTCAAATACCTACCTCAGCGACAGGCTTAGGAGAAACGAGTCTTGCCAACAAAATATACAGAGGAAACAGTTTTTGAGTTTGTACGCCAGCATCTATAGTGCCAGAGAGGAACACATTCATTTGAATTCTGCACAGCAGTCAAATATTGATTATCATTTACCAGCTCGTAATATCTTCTTCCGAAAAAACTTAGAAAGCACTCAGATACAGAATGAATTATAGAGGTATAATACTCTTATGATTGTACAAAACTCATGAGATTCTGAACAGAATTAGAAAAAAGAATACCTCCTTCTATGTTTTGCCTCAATCTTATAATGCAAACATCGCTGAAGAAACAAGGGCTACATGGGAGACGCAGAGAAATGGTTAGGATCGACTTCATAGACTTTGCATATACCAATGAAGTGAACTAAAATTTTATTTCCACGGGATTCTAAAGTAAATCCATACTTGTGATCTATCAGCAGAGCTATATCACTAATCATGATTTATAAATATTTCTTTAAGGAAATGTGACAATTTGAACAAACACATACATTTCTAGTAGCACGCCGCTGAAGGATATTATAGAGTTCTACAGGCTTGCAATATGCTGCCAGGCTCTCTTCAGCAGCAATCTCTTCCTCTTCGGAGATATGCACACGGGAATCTTCATGGCACATCTGTTCTGTGCTTCTTGAACAACTGTGATTGATACGCCACCAAAAACAAATGCTCAGTATGAATTACGATTGTTCAGCTTAGTGTCACTAAAAAGCCGATAAGCAAACTCATATGAGAAAATACTCTATATCACACAATGCGGAGACATTATAAAAGAATTTGGGGGAAGAATGGAAGATCCATATCTTTGAGAGAGGAAAAGACTTACGAAGAGGTTTCACGAGTCACGAGAGGAATGCCTGGCATTCTCGCTACGAGATCCTAGAGTAGAATACCATACCCAGAATCACCATCACAGACTCTAAATGCTTCAGCTGCAATCTGCAGAATCAATCATAAAGAAGAAATACAAAGAAAGGTCGGTCATTTCTTCAAAATCCAACAAAAGCAGAAATTATAGTTTGAAGCGAGTAGTAGAAAAACATCTTGACTTAATTTGAACAGTAACCTCAAAAATCCGGAAAAATATATATATATCGGAACTTGAGCTAAATAGGAGGTAGAATCTAGAAAAAATGTTGGAATTGGCTCTTCAGACGACGAACAAATTGAACAGGCTGACAAAGATCTCGAATTAAAGGAGAAGATGAGAGTGAAATGGAGATGGAACAGTTAACCCAAAAAAAAAAAAAAAGAACCCTAATACTGAGGATTATTATCTTCACGCGAATACAGAAGAGACGACGGACTGTGACAGCTTGAGAAAGAAACGAAAAAAAATTATAGTGTAATTCGTTTTTGTTGAGTGAGACTCGAGAGACTGTAAATTTTCTTTTGTCCTTTTAAGACAAAAATAACGTAACTATAGCTAAAAATTACTATCAATCTTACCAACTCTCACGTGAAGAATTTATTAATTTTTTTATATTAAATGAATTCATTTATTTTGTATTTTAAATTTTTAAGTATAAAGGTAAGCATAACTTTATCTATTGTTTGTGACAAGAAAAAAAAAAAACTTTATCTATTAGTATCTATTGACTACAATTCAGGAAAATCGGACATATATCTGCTATATATTAAATATTGAATGCGGACCAAAAAAAAAAAATTAAATATTGCATTTCTTATTTTGAGAAAACCAGTATTTACTATTACCTTATTAGTTATAAATTTATTACATCATACTATTACAATTTTTCTTTTTCTGAATGCATGATAATCAAATAAGGATATTTTGTGTAAACTGTAATAAACATTTTTATTTTTGTTGGGATGTGTTTTGGTCAAATGATTAAATGTTATATTTGCCGTTTTTTTATCTAATTTTTGGTAGTCGTATGTGCCATATAAAATATTGTTTGGGGTTTACAGGTTTAAAAGTTTTGGTTTTGTTGAACCAACTTTTTGCAAAAAAAACAATTACTCAATAAATTTGATTATTTATTTATTTTATAATGTAAACAAGATTTTAAATAATTTAGCTATGAAGTTTTCATAATTAGGTAAGTAATTCATGCATTTTGTAAAAATGACAAAAATATTCTCCCTAAACAATGATGAAATGAATTAAAAACTTTGATCAAAGTCGTTTAGTTATTTTATGCTCTTCCTCTCTTATCGATAGCGAGAGAAAGTTGAACAAATTTAACTCAACAGAAGCTTCTATGTTCTCAGATCCGATGGTGGTTGGTGGTTCCGACAGCACTGACGCCGCCCACTCTTGCTCGTCTTCCCACCACCGACTATTGAACCAGAGTCATCGGCAAAAGTTATCAAAAGGTGAGTCTCCCGCATGTCTCTAAGGTTCAGTCTCTTCTCCGATTTGTCTCCGGTTACAACGGCGTTTGGGTTGTGATGCGGCAGAGTTCAACGGGCATGTGAAGATCCAGTTTCAAAGATCGTGTCTTCTTTTCTCTTTTAGTGATTATGTCACCAGAAAGTCTTTGCCGTGAGCCATGGTTTGGCTTCGTCTCTCCTCTTTGTACGGCCTTTGATTTTTTCTCTTAGGTTTTGATGGTTGGATTTTATTTTGGTTATTAGTTGGCTAAAGTCTGCGCTTAGTTCTAGGTTAGATCTTTGATTTAGATTCCTTATCAGCTCCCTATATGTGGATCATTTGGTTTTCCTCTTTGGGTTCGAGTGGTGGTTCTACTTTTTATATTTTAGGTTCTCTATCTTGAGGATTAGTTTGCTTTTTGTCTGTACTTTCAAGATTGCATCAAGGTCTGGTCTATTCACGAGCTCGAGGCGTCAATCAGTTGACTGTGTTTTCGACTCGGCCAATTCCAAATGAGTACGTCTTGCTCTCCAGCCTTTTCTACCATTAGTTTGTCTTCGGTCTCGCCCCTTGTAGGGCTTCTTTCCGTAGCTGCACGCAAATCTGGCACTGGTATAGTAGCTATGTGCGAGGTACATTTATTCGCCATAGGAGGCTCTACCGTCAGCTTGAGCTTTGTTTATTCATTGATAGTTTCGATCTACGAATTCGGGATAACAGGTTCTTTAAGTCTAAATTAAAGGTTCTAATCAGACTTTGCGAGTGTCTATTTTAGTTTCCTTTTTTTGGGGTTAATCTCCGGGAAAATCTATTTTTCTGCCGATACATGTTTTCTGGGGAAATCCTTTTTTCTGCCGGCTAATGTATTCGAATTATGTATTCCTCCTTTATTTTAATATAATTCAAACAACAAAAAAAACAATGCTGAAAAAGAAAGAGATAAAAACACATTAAATGCGAGAACAAAGCATTAATGCACTCTCTACGCATTTGTTATTTGTTAACTCATTTATTATCTCGATAATATATATATACACTAATTAATATATTAGTGGATAAAATATATGTTGACACATATAGTATATTGTTAACATATTTATTATCTGATAAACACTTATTATTTGATTGGCACATGCTAATACATTTATTATTTTGATAATACATTTATCAGCTCATAATTTGTTTATTATCATATAATACATTTACTATCAGATAAAAATTGTTAATTCATCTTCCTTTTTTCATAAGATTTTACGGGAAATTGGCGACATGAAACTTGAGTTTAGTGTTATGACAATTCTCTAAACGAGTTTCGTGATTAAGGACTAGTGAATTGGATTACAAACATAAGGAGACTTATATTGGTGAAAATGGAAGAAATAAGGGGAAGAGAAGAAGATTTTTTTTTAGGCTTGGACCTAGATTACATTTATTTGGCTTGAGACTTGGTAGATTTGATTTCAGAGCATCAATAGAAAATTTATCTTAGCTTTTGACCTAGATTACATTTATTGAGTATGAGACTGTTGGATAAGCTTCGAAGTATTCAACAATGTCTTGGTGAACAAGTTTCTTAGTAATTAAGAAAATTATTTAGATTAATATATTCTCTAACATATTGTTAGAACCTTAGGAATAAAATGAACTATTCCTAATAAGAAAAAGAAATTAACAAGTTGTGTTAATGCCTATAAATACCTTGGTTGAGTTGTGACCTAAGGTAAGACTTTGAATTGTTTAGTTTTTGAGTTATATTTCTAATCAATAAGAGTTATTTCTTATTATTAAAAATATGCAAGATTCGGCTTTAGAGACTTGAGATATTCGTGGAAAACATGGTGAAGAGGAGTTATTTGGAAAAGATGAAAGATGGGAAACAAAAATGAGAAAGAGAGTGACAATTGATGAATACATGAAAACCATTCGGCTTGAGATCGAAAATTTGAAATTGCTGAGTACATCATGCAAAGCTTGAGCTTCGTAAGGTTTCATTTAAGAAAATTGAAAAGAATAATAAACTGATATACATAAGCTTACTAGTAATGACAACTTTAATGACGAGGTCTCCAAAAAATTAGTACTTTACTACATAAATTTTTTTTTACAAAAACGCTTATCATTTTTTTAACATCAAACTACTTTATTAAGCTGAAATGTGAATAATCCTCGTTGAGAATCAAAGTTATACATTGAGGAGGAAATTGATACAATGAAAAACTTATGGAAGAAATATGATTATGAACTAACGTATCAGCTGCTTGATTGCAGGTTCTTCTGACCCAACGAAATTCGACTTCATCAAATCGGTGTTTCCAACCATTGATTTCACGAACCCAATTGTAAAGTGGGAAAGTTGTACTTTTGCCATTTAGAATCTAAAAAAACATGTGGTTATCACCTTCAAAGATAACTTTGCGATAGCCTTTGATCCAAATATGTTGCATTGCAATCAGGAATGCTTGAAATTCTGCTTCCATAGCTAAGGCACATTTATGTCCTATCTTGCTTCCAACCTCTAAATATATGCCTACATCATTTCGTATAATCCATGCAGCTTTGGATAAGCCTGGTGAAGTTGTATAACCGCAATCATAATTACACTTAAGGAAACTATTTCGTGGTCGAGTCTAGTGGATCGCCGATGTGCTACATCTTTTTAAATTACGTTGGAAGTAATTTGTGGTGATAGTCTATATAGCTATATCTGCCCATTCAAACGCATCTCGAGTACTTTCCCGGACAGTCTTGTACCAGCTTTGAGTTTTATGTTGATATAGAAATAAATTTCTACTTTTCCATAGCCACCATAAAGTCCAAAATGGCAGTTGTTTTCCATATGCTGATAAGCCATATGTATGAATGTATTGCATAATGAAAGAAATCTTGTCTTCAAAGGATGCATTTTGATCCAAAAATATTGGAAAATATAGATTGACACCTCTCCAAACAGCTTGTGCATATGAGCAAGTGAAAAAGAGATGATTCGGTGACTCATCCATTGCACAACATCGACGACATTGTGCATTTGTGATTACTCATCGTGCTTGTAAAATCATACTCACCGCAACAGCATTTGACATTATCCGCCATAGAAAATGCTTAAGCTTTGGTGCCGTATGGAGACGACATATGTTCTTTTTCAGATGGATGGAACCTTTGGGTGGATGAATAGAATTTCGATGCAGATGAGTTTCAAGCTAGTAACCCGATTTCTCCGTACAAATCCTATCTTTAGTATAGTGTCAGCCTATAAGATCTTCCTTTGCATAAGGATTAAGACGAATCTTCAAAATTTTGTCAACATCCTCTACCACTACGTGTTCTTGAAGAAGTGGTAAATTCCAATGTAAACCAGGCGTAATTAAGTCGGAGATCAACTCACAAGCTATTGGTCCTTCTAAGCGTCTCTGTGGTGGTCTTGGTGGATGTAATGGCAACCACGGATCCGACTATGTTTGAATGTGTGTTCCATCTCCAATAAGACATCGCAAACCAGACTTCACCAAGTCACGTCCATGTAGAAATGATCGCCATAAATGGGAAGGCTTAGTACCAAGAGAAGCTTCCATGATATTTGTAGTAGGGTAATATCTGCTCTTTAGTACACGCCTAGCTAAACTTTCCGGATTACAAAACATACACCAAACTTGTTTACCAAGAAGCGCTTTATTGAAACTTTCAATATCACGAAATCCCAAACCTCCTTCTCTTTTTGGTAGACTCAATCGCTTCCATGAAATGTAATGCATAATTGATGTGTTCGTACCTTTCATCTACCAAAATTTTGAGAGAATTCGATTAATATCTTGACAGATGCTAGAGGGTAGCATAAAACAATGCATTGTATAAACTGGTAGAGCCAATGTAACTGTCTTCAACAAAATCTCTTTACTGGTATCAGATAGAAACCTAAACTGCCAGTTTTGTGTGCGTTGTTCAACATTTTGAACAATATGTTGAAATAGTTCTTTTTTCTTGCGGCCAATATGTTCAGGAAAACCAAGATAGGAAACCATTACCGCCATCATTGTGAATATTCAGAATATGACGTAATCGAGTCTTCTTATCATGATGGATTTTCCTCCCAAATGTAATAGCAGACTTCCGAAGATTTACAGCTTGTCCTGAGATCTCCTCATATCGATTCAATATTTGTATAATGGTTGAACATGATCGTGGATTACCATGGCAGAAGAATAAAGCATCATCAGCAAATACTAGATGATTAATTAAAGGACCATCTCGACTGAGTTGCGTACTCTTTAGCTTGTTATTTGCGCTCATTTCATAAAGTGAATACTAAGCACCTCCCCAAAAATGATAAACAAATATAGGGACAAAGGATCACCTTGTCTAAGTCCTCTATTTGGAATAATGTTACCAAAAGGTAAACCATTAATCAAAACTGAAAACATTACCGTTTCAACACATGACATGATCCAATGTATCTAGTCATCCGAAAAACCCATATGCTGTATTGTTTCTTGTAGAAAGCACCATTCTACTCGATCATACACTTTAGAGATATCTGTTTTCACTGCCATATATGATTTGGACCACCGTTTTCGTAATCTCAAAGAATGTAGCATCTCTTGAGCTATGATAACATTATCCAAAATATTTCTTCCTGGAATAATTGCTACTTGTTTGGCTGATTATACTTGGCAAGTGTTGTTTAAGACAATTAACCAATATTTTTGAAATAATTTTGTAGCTCACATTGCATAAAGCTATTGGTCGAAATTCATTCATTGACTTGGGTGAACTGGTTTCGGGCACTAGAAAAATGTAGCTATGATTTGAGCCTACCGGTATTGTAGAGGAATTGAAGAAACCTTGAACCTCACGACAAATATTAGATTTGATATCCAGCCAAAATTGATGATAGAACGCAGCAGTGACACCATCCGGACCAAGAGCTTTATCGGTACCAATTGAAAAAACTGCAGATGTAATTTCATCCTCAGAGATTGGCATGGTCAAAGCTTGATTCATCTCAGGTGTAACTCGATCATGAAAAGTTCAAAAAACATCATCAACTCGTTGCTGTGAAGAACGAGAGGTAGAAAATAATTTATTAAAATATCGACAAAGTCTTTCACTAATAGCTTGATCACCACAACTTATTCCTTCATTATCATCTTCAATAGCTAAAATTCTATTGCGAGCCACACGTTGTTTTGAGGCAGCATAGAAAAACTGTGTATTACGGTCACCTTCCTTTAACCAATTTATGCGGCTGCGTAAAGCCCAATATTTTTCATCCTCTTTGTAGGCTTCATTTAAATCAGATTGAATTCTATGAATCTCGCTTATGGAAAGGTTCTTAGAAGAGAGAGTATAGTCTAATTTGCGCTTTAAATCATGGATCTTATGTTAACGTTTGTAGTACTGTGCTTCTTCCAATCTGAAATTGATCGTCAACATAGACTAATATGAGTATTGATGTTGTCATCGGGGTCCACATTATGACAAGTGTTGCGCACCGCATCTTTAAAGCCCTCCTTATTAAATAGCCGACGGTCATACCGAAATAAACCACCACTTGTACCAAATTCTTGGTTTCCATGGATTATTAGAAGACGATGATATGATGCCTGAAAAGGAAGAAATTCGATCAAGGCTGAAGGAAATAACGTCATCTACTCTGAATTAGCCATCGCTTTATCTAAGCATCATCAAACCCGATGGTTATGTCGTTGTCTCGTCCATGAAAATTTATCACCAATAGACTTTAAATCATGAAAATCACATAACGTTATCATTTTGTTGAAATCAGCAAAAGTAGCCATCGATCTTTAAGGACCCCCTCTTTTTCGGTATTATCTCGAATCTCATTAAAATCTCCATGGATTATCCATGGAGCTTGATGATGCAATGACCTTCGTTGAAGTTGCTCCCACTGGTGGTGTCGATTACTTGGGATTGGGGGTCCATACACAAAAGAAAAATAGAATTTAACTTCATGAAATTCAACGAGAAGATCAACCAAATTTGAAGAAAGGGAAATTACAGAAACCACCAATGATTTCTTCCAAAAAAACAGCAAGCCCTCCACTTATACCCTATGGAGGGACGGATACATGATGATCATAACCTAAAGATGCACCTAAATCACGAATCATATCATCATTCTGCTTCATTTCGAATATGCATATTATGTCCGGGAGATACTTCTGATATATCTCCTTAAGGTGTCGAACTGTCAAGTCATTGCCTAGACCTTGACAGTTCCAAGAGGTTGTAATCATGGCTGATTGAGTGGTTTAGGAACCACCAAACCTTGAATCTTGTTGATGTGGACAGCACTTGATGAAGCACCATCACGAATATCGCCAATTCGTACAGCGGAAGTAGAGCTCTCAGGTTGTTCTTCATCTTCTTCAAACTTCCTTTTCCTTGGTGAAGAGAACACAATATCCGCCTCCATCTAATCGCCATCATTATCCATAGGAACTGCATAATTTGCTGAAAATTGAGATTGAGTAGCAGTGTAACCATGGTCACGAAAGCCATTCTCTGTAGCGTTCGTGGCTGCAGCATCATCAGGTCCATCAATATTATTATCTTCTTCTGAATCAATTTCAACCTCTTCTATGTGAAATCTTGAATTCTCTTGTTGTGGGTGTGAATCGTTTTCACTATGAGTATCATCGGTGTCAGTTGAAGGATCAGAACCACTATTCACGAGAGTACAAGCTCTTATATCGTGTGTCATCAAACCATAGACCTCATAAAATCCTCTGAGTCTTTTATAGCGAAACTTCAGCAAAGTATTTTGACCAGGTATGAATTGAAAGTAACGTTGGAACTTAAGAGGAATGTTTATATCCAGATTCAAGTAGACACGAACAAACTCCACACGTGATACTATTGGAAGTTAAACTTGATTTTTGGATCAAATCCAATACATGATCCAAGTCCAATA
>OVAX01003534.1:0-18939 GCA_900406405.1 Lepidium africanum | reverse complement strand
TTCGAGTCTCCATTGTTGTGTTCTCCATGTTGGGGGGTTGAGCTGTCCATGATCGCATCATGTGCTCTCTTGTAGGGACCTCGACATCCTAAACAATTGTTCTGAGATTTGTGTGTTGTTTTCTTACCCAAGAATTTGGCTTTCGTGCAGGTTTAGTTTCTCCCTTTGCTAGCATGCGTTTGCTTTCTTCTCCAATTGGGTACAGCAAGGTTTCAGATTTGAACATTGGGGCAGGTTGGATTTGTTGTATCCTAGCCTAAGCAGTTAGTCGTCGTCTCACTTTCATCCTTTGTTTTTTATTCCCAGTTCATCACTGTTGGAATTACCAATCTGAAAAACCATAGTAGCTTATCTGAGGTCAACACCATCTAGAATTTGGGTTGGTGACACTTCAACCTTGTTTAGCTTGCTTGATATTTGATCAGGTACTAACAGTCGATAAAGTATCACCTTGAATGTCAGGATCTGCATATTGCACTTTATTAGTATCAAAGTCAAATAAATGACTGTTGCATTTTTCAGGGTTGTAAGGAAGTGTGGGTTGAGAAAAGGCTTCTGCTTCATCCTTGTCTTGATTTTTCTGCAATTTTCGTGATCCTTGAGCTAAAACTTCACATGACTTTTAGTACCTTGAGACAACTTGTTATCCTTTTGCAACACTAACCCAAGCTTATCTTGTTGGATACCTCTACGTTGATCCGATGACGTAAAAAAATTGGAATTACTATGCTCTGTATTTTTCTTACCACCACTTATGATGTCTGGGCAATGGGATTGATCATGAAAAAGGCGAAGACATTTGTAACAACATTTACGAACTCTCTCAAACTCAATTCCAATCAAGCATACAGAACCATCATGAAGTTTGACCTTGCGGACTTTGCATATTGGATTGTGAGAAATAAACAAAATCTTCACATGAACAAAGGGGGTAAGAAGCAATCTATCCAGATCAAATGCAAGATCCAAAACCTCACCTACCGAATTTGCTATAGCTATAATCGTATCTTGTGTAAAGAAATTGATTGGCAAGTTTGATAACCTAATCCACACCGGAAAGAATCTCAGGAAATTGTCCGGAGGATTTTGTGCCCAACGATCCAAAATCAAGTCTCAGTCATCATATATCCATAAACCCATTTTAAGCATCGACTCTAGATCTCTTTCTGATTGGAAGCGAAATTGAAATGTATCATGGGATTAGACGATGCCTTGTACCTTATTATGTAAATACCAAATCTAAGGCATATTAAGGATTATCTTCTTCATATTTTGCTGTTTTGGATTCATTAATCTGCCCATCAAACTGATCTTGTTCTTTTCTACTGATGAATATTCACCACCAAATCAAAGTTCGAAGATTTCATCATCATCAATCAACGGCTTCGGAAAGGTATGTGAGAACTTATCTTCCATTAATACTCAGATCTGTGCTTTAAGTTTTATCAAACGGACATCAACAACACACTTACAACAAAGATCTTTGAAGAGATGTGACGGAACACCCAAAAGTGATGATATGCACATATACCAAAGAAACGTACAACTATTTTGTATAAAAATGGCAATTGATCTTCTCTCCCTGTACTCTGTTTTCGTTTCTTTTTTGCTTTTTTTTTTCCTTTTTTTCCTTTTTTTTTGAATATTAAAATAAGGTAAAGTCACCAACTGATTTGACAGCAAAGTTCCAAATCATTTTCTGCATGCGACAAGAGACCTTGGATTGACCAATATATGAGCTTCAATTGCAAAATTAGATGAGAAAGAAACGAAAGTGATATATAGAATAGGAAGTGATAAACGAAAGAAACGAAAGAAAATGATAAAGTCAAGAGAGACTCACTATTTAACTCCTTCACAGGATGAAGGAGGAAGATTTTTGATGAGGAAGAAAGAGTGATCGGCGTCCAACGGCAGACCCGACAGAATAATTCTCCTCTACCAAGAGAGAGAAAATTTTTTTAACTGATTTAATGATTTTACATTACATTGTATTTCCAATTACCTTAAATAGTCTCTTTTGAGTTTTATTCACTTCAAATACCCCTTTTCAAAACATTTTGCGAAATAGCCATATTTGGTCAAAGAGAGTATTTGACCGTGGACCACATTAATAATTTTGTCCCCAGATGCGAAAAAAATCAACAAAAAATACACAAATATCTGCCAACCGTGGACAAAATTATGAAATTCTGCCCAAGGTGAACAGAATTTCCTTTTTTTTATGATCCACCATGGACAAAATTACGGTTGACAGATTTTTGCATATTTTTTGTTGATTTTTGTCAGCTGTGGACAATAAGCATTAATGTTGTCCATGGTTGTTCGACCCGGATTTAGCACAAGGGACTAAACTGTAATTCTGATTAAAGATGAGGAAGATTGGGCAAGGATTCTTTTGAGATTTGGAGAGAAAGAGTATCACGCAAGTAATGGTTATGACGAGTTGCTCTTATTGCTTAATGTATGCCAAAAAGATGATCTCCTTTTTAAAGGACCCACTCCTCTATTTATAGAACATAGAAACGGTTACAAAACAGATTCACTAAAGGAAAATATACAATTTCTAAGATTTGATCTTATCTAGAAGATTCTAGCTAGAATTTTGAAAATTTTCATGTTAGAATAGAAAAATTTCCATTTCTTCGTTTGATGATGTGTCATTCGACTTCCTTCAAGCTTTAGTGTGCTTCCGAGAAGGAATTCTTCCGAGTTGTTTAGAATATTCGAGTTGAGACTTCGATAATACTGCCGAGTTGAACACTTAGCGTGTTGGCCCTATTATTTTCTTTGGACCAAAGTAGGATCTCGCATCCACCTCACATAATTGTCCCCCCATAGACTCGGAAAATTAAGTCAGAATTTCCGAGTCGAAAAGTTACCTGCTTCTGGAACATTCGGTCCAAGTGTCAGTCTGCGATTGGGTTACTTGAGCGGTCACCCGGGTTTTATGCGGGCCTTTGTTCTGTGCCGATTCGACTTCCACCTTTTCCCAATAAATACCACTTCATTTTTTACTTTTTACTTTCATCCGAGATTTATCGAGGTAACTTCTCTCTTCTTTGTCTCTTTACTTGTTTTTTCCCGAGTTGGTTTTTATGTCTCATATATATAAAATATTGTCATCATGGAGAGGGATAGATCCGAGTTCCGATTCTGAATCTGCTTCAATTTCTAGTAGTAGTAGTAGGTCTCAGGATAACGTAGATGTGAATTTTTCGGATAGTTCGGTTAGCGATCTAGATGATTGGTATGATGGGATTGATGTCTAACCATCAGTTATCAATTCGAGGAAGTTATCGAAGCTCTATTCCTTGTGTCCCGACATGGCGAATATCGAGATAACGATTCCTGACCCCAACAATCGCCCTTGAAATCCACCGGTGAGGTGTGTTGCTGTTTATGACTGGTGGTTCACGGAAGCGAAAATGTGGTTTCCAATTCTGAATCTCTTACCGAGATATTTCTACGCCCGTCGGACTACAATGACTCAACTTGGCGTTGCTAGTATTGCCAATATGATTGGTGCCTTGATCCTTGGTAACGAGGTGAGAGTTCATATCTCAACTCAGTTTTTTGAGGATATCACCAACTTTTGCGAAAGTAAAGGTTCTACATCTAAAGGAACCTTCTTTGTTAGAGCAAAGTCCAGAAATCGGCTTTGTGATGAACCGAATTCCAAGGGTACGGACTGGAAGAGACGTTATTTTTTTGTTCGTGCCGTCGATGTCTTCCACCCGTATAGAGAATTGACATTTATTAATGCTTGGAGAAGGGCACCTGGTAGATCTCTAGGTATTATGGCGTTTTGACTTTATCTTGTTTTTAGGCTTCTTATTTTCGCTTTCTTTTGCAGTGAAACCCCACGAGGATCATCCTACATTATCCAATCATGAGGAACTCATTCAGAGACTCATTAGCATTCCTCGGTTTCACTTTAGACGTCTCCTGGTAGACCTTCTTAGAAAAACCACTTCTCGTTACCAGAGGGGTAAGCAACAACTTTCTTGTTCATTCTGTCTTGTAAGAGTATGCTTGTTTTAAGTCAGTGATTAATTGTCTAATCTTTGTCCAGGAGTTCTGCAGTCTGAAATGGGGGTTGACGACTTCGTTATGCCCAATGTTTTCGGCGACTTGGACGCTGCTCTGGGGGATATTCCTTCTTCCCCGACCAAAGTCGAAACTATTCTGCTCCCCGGTTCTGTTCCTAAACAGGACTCGACTGCCGAAATGCAGCCATCTGTTTCTTTCGAGATTCAAGTCGTCGAATTAGAGTCTCTAGAAGTTGTCGTTCTGGCCTCCAAGGCCAAGGCTGATCTTATTGAGAAGTTCAGCAAGGGTTCTGAGGGTTCCCCGTCTTCTAAGAGGAAGAAGACAAAAACCCTTGTTAAAGTCTGAGATCTTAAATCTCCTCCCGACTCTTCTGACTTGAAGAAGGGAGGCGAAAAGAAGAAGTTGGTTGTCGACTCTTCCTCTTGAGGTAACATTTCTCGCCAAATTCCCTTCGCTAGGCGCTTAGCTGACGAGGTGATTAGACGTTGTTCGATGTTACCTGGTCTTGCTGCTACTCACGAGGTTGCCCGAAAGGCATAATCTAAGAGAAGAGAACCTCTCGCCCCTACTGAGGCTTTAGTTATCCAAAAGGGGAGAGCCTCTACGCTGACATCGGTAGGAGATTTCCGATTCCGATATATATTTGAGGAATCAGCGCCAATTAAAGACTGGGACGAGGGAGCTGATTTAATGTGCTTTCTCAGAGATACGATAGGGTCTCTTCCTTCTGTTTCAGAGATGCACAACAGAAATGAGTATATCCAGTCAGTGAAGATTATGTTCTCGTTTAGTTTCAATTTGGTTTATTCTACTCGACTTGATTGCTCTGATTTTAACTTATCTTATCTTCTTCCTTCTTATTTTTAGGTGATGGCTTAGATGAACTCGGTTTTTCTTGGAATTTATAAGGCTATGATTGTCGAGGAGAACAATTCTCGCCGTTTTGATGAGCTGTCAAATCAAGTAAAAAGGTCTCATCTGGAAGTGGCTGAGGCTAAGTCCACCCTGGCAGTGGCTCAGACTGATCTGGCTCGAGTTAAATCCGAGTTGGAGACGGAGCGTTTATGATGAGCTTCTGAAGTGTCTGTTGACGAGGAAGACTCTTTGCGAGTCTTCCCTTCTGGAGGAAGCTGCTCTGGCTTGGAACGAGGTCTTCGGGTATAAGGTGGACCCAAACGAGATTGTTGCTTCTGGGTCTAAGGATGCTTCAAAGGTTTGTATAAAGGATTTCGAAATTGTCTCTATACCTATTCGGGGTTCCAACCAATATTGCTCAAACAAAGATATTATTCTTTTTAAAGGTTACCATTGAGGATGACTTGGTTGAGAGAGAAAATGCCGAAGCAGTGCAACCCGAGGCTGGCGGTTAAAATTTTTGTCTTTTTGTCTTTTTTTTTGTAAGACATGTTATTTCCCTTTAATGGGATTTTTGTTAAAACATTGCCTATTGTATAAAATGTTGTAGTTCTTTTTACTTTTTGCTCCCCTCCTTTTTTTAAAAAAGAGCTCAGAGATTGTTTAATGAGGTTTTAAGACTCGAGATCTTTGGCTTTGGCAGAATTTTGTTAACTCATCTTATTTTGACACGAGTTTTATATCTTCGAGCATTTTTTAATGGCTCGGTGAGATTTAGACTCGGCTTAATTTGTGCGAGTTTTTTTTACACAGCTAAGATAGAGCAAGATTTTAGGGACTCGGCGATATTTTAAGACTCGGCTTATGTATGAGCGGGATTTTGGCGACCTGGCGAGATTTTAAGACTCGGCTTTAAATGCTAGTAATTCTGCTTTGCCAAAGATTTTATTTGTAATTGCGAGAACTTGGGTTCGGTTCAAGTGGGGTTTTTGATTTAACCCTATTATTTTTGAGAATTTCGTCTCGGCGAGGTTTTAAGACTCGGTAATTATGAGTGGGATTTTATGACCCAATGAGATTTTAAGATTCGTCTTTAAGTGCTAGTGATTCTGTTTTTGCCAGAGGTTTTGTTACGAGAAATTAATCTCAGTTCAGTGGAGTTTTTCGTTTCAACTCTATTATTTTTTGAGAGCTTCGTCTCGGCGAGGTTTTAAGACTCGGCTATTTTGAACGGGATTTTAAGACCCGACAAAATTTTAAGACTCATCTTCGGATAGTTTACACAAGAGGTTTAAAGACTCGGTTTTATTTTTTGAGAAAATTTGATCTCGTCTTTTCAGGATTTAGGGTGTAGCCCTTTTTTTTTTTAGACCCGAGAAGGGGACTTATAATGATTTTATTTAGTTTCAATTGCACTCGAAGGCTACCTACGTACCCCGCAGGGATCAAGCCAAGACGTAGTTCTGATTACATGTTTATTTATTTTATTTATTTATTTATTTTTGTTTCTTGGAGAGGCATTAAATAGTGCATATCTGTTGCCAGGTTGGCAAGTTGTCAGTAGTACTTCTTTAGGTTGATGGAATTCTAACTTCGTGGAATCATCTCGCCTTCTATTGTTGCAATCTTGTAAAGTCCTGATTTTACGACTTCACAAACAATATATGGGCCTTCCCAGTTTGCGCCCAATTTTCTGGTGTTAAGTTCTGCTGTGTTCTCAAACACTTTTCGGAGAACTAAGTCTCCTACTGTAAAGTGTCTTCCTCGAACTTTTCAATTGTAGTACTTTGTGCCACTTGTTGTTGATAGTTTTGAACTCGGAGAAGTGTTTCATTTCGTTCTTCTTCCAAGTCGTCAAGGCTTTCTTCCATTGCCTCATTGTTGGAGTCTTCGTTCTCGGAAAAGTGTTCTCGGCGCAAAGTTGGGATCACTACTTCTGCTACAGCCATTGCTTCCATTCCATGGGTTTGTCCTGTTGGGCGTCTTGGTGTCGTTTGGTGTGACCAAAGTACTCCATCCAACTCGGCAACCCAATTTCCTTTCTTTTCCGTTAGCCTTTTCTTGATCTCATCCAGTATCTGCTTGTCTACGGCTTCGGCTAGCCCATTCCCTTGTGGATTTCTCGGAATGGATTTACTTACTTGGATGTTCCATTTAGAACAAAAATTAGTGAATTTCGCCGAGATGAATTGAGACCCATTATCCGTTACAATCTCATAAGGTATNTTGAGACCCATTATCCGTTACAATCTCATAAGGTATTCCACGTCGGCATATGATATTCTTCCATACAAACTTCACTACATCTTTGTCTTTGATATGTGAGAAAGATTCTGCTTCAACTCGTTTCGAGAAGTAGTCGGTCATTATAAGCATGAAGCGCTTCTGCCGAGATACTAGTAATGGTCCGACTATATCCATTGCCCATCACATAAATGGATATGGCATTACTGCCGACACTAGTTCTTCAGTTGGAGCATGGATAATGTGTCCATGCTTTTGACATTTTTCACACTTTACTGCGTATTGTGCACAATCTTTAGCCATCGTTAGCCTATAGTATCTGAGAGTTTGGATTTTATGCACGAGTGTTCTACCACTATTGTGGTTTCCACAAGCTTCGTCATGCGTTTTTTTGATGATCTCATTGGCTTCATTACCATGAATACAGGTTAGGAGAGTCCCGTTTGAACTTCGACAAAATAACTTTCCGTTGAGTTGGGCGTGGGGAGCACATCTAGCTTTTAATCGGCGTGCCGCCCATCTATCTTCTAGAGATTTTCCATTTGTGATATATTCAAGTATCTCATCTTGTCAATCGACTTTCTGTTCACCCACTTGATCTGCATCTTGCATTTTGGTGTTGGAATCATCTGTATTGACAATTGTTGTTACGAGCTCACCGTCTCCTTTCGATAGTGTTATACTGGAACGATCAATACTTTCTACTGCAATGATTCTTCTTTGAACGGGGTCTGTTGTCGATGCTAGAGCTACTAACGCATCGGCCGATGTATTTTTGGATCTAGAGATTTTGTTGACTCAGAACTTTACATCTTTTGTTAACTCCTTGACGACTTTCAGGTACGCCTCCATTCGGTCATTTTTGGTGCCATAGCCTCCGTTTACTTGATTCACTACCAGTTCAAAATCACAATAGCATTCTATTTCTGTGGCTCCAACTTCTTTTCCTGTCGGATTCCTGCAATTAACGCGTCGTACTCGGCTTCTTTGTTTGATGCCGGAAATGCAAGTCAGAAGGATTGTTCTAAGACCTCTCCTGTCGGGATCTCAAGTCAGATTCCGACTCGGAAACCATGTTGCGATGATGATCCATCTACGTAGATCTTCCAAGTTTTGAGCGTCTTCTCTGACTCAGATGGCTCTAATTCAGGTGTTAATTCTATCAAGAAATCCGCGAAGACCTGAGATTTTGCACTCGTTCTCCCCTTGTATTCGATATTATACTCGCTTAATTCGATGGCTCACTTGGTTAACCTTCCGGATTGGTTTGGCCTGTGCAAAATTGTTCATAGCGGGTGATTTGTCAATACTATGATAGTATGTGACTGGAAGTAAGGGCGTAGTTTTCTTGCCGAGGTTACTATTGCAAGTGCAAGTTTTTCTGTAGTCAGGTATCTTGACTCGGCTCCGTCCAAAGACTTGCTAGTGTAGAAGATCGGGTGATGAGTTCCTCTATCATCTCGGACTAGCACACTACTTACTACTGATGTGGAGACTACAATGTATAAGTATAATGGCTCTCCTTCTTCAGGTTTTGCAAGAATTGGCGGTGTTGATAAATAGACCTTCAACTCGGAGAAAGCATTCTCACAAATTTCATCCTAATTGAATTCCTTGTTTCCTCGTAACAAACTGTAGGATGGGAAACATTTATCTGTAGAACGTGAGATGAATCAGTTTAATGCTGCTATTCTGCCAGTTAGCCATTGAACTTCCCGTTTGCTCTTCGGAGAAGGTAGCTCTTGAATTGTCTTTATTTGCTTAGGGTTTGCTTTGATTCCTTTCTCTGTAACTATGTACCCAAGGAACTCTCCTCAAGTCACTCCGAAAGTGCATTTCGCTGAATTTAGCTTCATCTGGTACTCGTTCAACGTTTTAAAGCACCTTGCTAGATGGTCAACATGGTCTTCCACTTTTAACGACTTGACTAGCATGTCGTCAATATAGACTTCCATCGTTTGCCCGAGTTGCTTTGCAAACATTTTGTTCACTAAGTGCTGATAAGTTGCTCCCGCATTTTTTAAGCCGAATGGCATTACTCTGTAGCAATAATTGCTTCGCTCCATTATGAACGATATCTTTTCCATATCTTCCAAGTGCATGCGAATTTGGTTATATCCCGAGAATGCATCCATGAATGAAAAAAGTTCATTCCCGGCTGTCGCCTCGAACGATTCTTTTAATATTTGGAAGTGGAAAACTATCCTTTGGACAAGCTTTGTTGAGATCCGTGAAGTCCACGCAGACCCGCTATTTTCTGTTTTTTTGGGAACGACTACAGGATTGGCCAACTAATCTGGATATTGGACCTCGACAATAGATCTAGTATCGGTCAATTTTTTGACCTCGTCAATCATGGCATTAGTCCTTTTTGGTCCAAGCTTTCTCTTCTTCTACTTAATTGGTTTTTATGTCAGATCAACATTTAGTCTGTCGCTTGCTACCTTTGGGTCGATTCCAGGCATGTCTTTGACAATCCATGCGAAAGTCGTCACATTCTGTTCCAAAAGTTGGAGCAACTTTTCCCGAATTGGCTCGCTCTTGTTGATCCCAATACTCACGCACTTCGAGGGGTCGATTAAGTCAATGTTGGCGAGTTTGACACTTGGCTAATCTGGTTTCTTTGGAACAGGGGGTTCCGACAATGCTTTTTGTTTAATGGTTGCTGTAATCATGGAAGACTTGTTGTGGAGTTTTAACTCGGCGATGAAACAAGTTCGGGACATCTTCTAGTCTCCTCATTAAGTATAGACTCCTTTGCTCGTCGCAATCTTTACGCACTGGTGATAAGTTGATGGGATTGCCTGCATTGAGTGAATCCATGGTGTGCCAAGGATTATATTTTAAATTGGCGGTTTGTCCACCACCAAGAACTTGACCCATCTCGTAATTCCAGCAACTCGGATGGCCAACTTGGCAGTTCTGATTGCGTTGATTGTACTTCCATCGAATGCAGTCAACATTCTTTCCACGGGTTTAAGCCTGAGGTCTGGTAGTGCCATTTTGTCTAGTATCTATTTGAAGATAAGATCCACTAAACTTCCTGTGTCAATGAGAATCCGAGATACGTCACAGTCAGCTACTCGTAATTTTATGACTAGTGGATCATTATGAGGGAATATCACTCCTTCTATATCCTTTGCCGTAAAAGTTACTTTCGAGTTCATTGCCTCAAACCTTTCTTCATCTAATTCGAGATTAACTGTTGCTATGACCTTCCGCTCATATCTTTTGATTGAACGTATGGTGTCGTCACATAATTGTAATCTTCCTATGATTACATTGACATCTTCTCTAGCATGGTCGGTTTCTTTGGCTTCGTCCTCTTGCTTTTGCCATTTTGGGTTTCCTTTAATTTCACTATTTTGGCATGCCACTTTGTTCGCTGCTTCTCGCAACTCTGCCTCTTTTCTTTTCTATGCTTTAAATTCTCGGTTTCTTCCTCTGAGAGTTTAACTTCTCCCTTGCTAAACTTCTCTGCAAGTAGTTCCCGCAAATTTTTGCATTTTGAAGTATAATAGCCAGTTTTATTGTGAAAAGCACAATACTCGCTTCGATTGTACGTATTATTGAACAATTTTCTTCGTGTCGGGTTTCCGGATTCACCGACTTGGAAAGCGGTAGCTGAGTTGTACTTTCCTTTGTAGTTATACTGCCTCAGCTCTTGATGCTCATCATTCGACTCTTTGTATTCTAGAGAGAATTTGCTTTTCCTCCACGTATTCTGCATGTCTCAATGCTCTGCATAGAGCGTCCGAGATAGTATTCGGCATGTTCATGAAAAGTTATCTTCCTAGAGCTTCATCCGTGACCATTCCAGTTCTTAGGGTTTCGATTCCCATGTCGTCGCTGACTTTTGCTTTTGTCAGGATCTTCTAAAATCGTTCGAGATACGACTTAAGGGATTCGTCGAATCCTTGCTTTAGAGACCTCAAATCGGCTGTTGAGGTGTCTTGATTGATGAATAATGCATATTGTTTCATAAACAGTTCGGTGAGTTGACTGAAGTTATCTATTGATCCCACTAGCAACTTGGTAAACCAAGTTATGGCATCACTTGTTAGATTCTCGGCAAAGAGCTGGCAGTAAGCTGCTTCTTCTTGATTAGGGTTATAGGTCACCCTGTTCATCATTACATTGAAGGCACTCATGAAATGAATTAGATCAGTCGTTTTGTCATACAAAGGACACCTTATTCTCGATCCTCAGCTGACCGAGACTCTTTTTAGATTTGTGCAAAAGGCGAGTTTTGAGCTTGGGCGAAAATTCTCCCAATTTTTGGTGCTGAACTAGTAGCCTGATGGAATTGTTACCTCATATCTTCCATCATCCGGTAACCACTGATGTGTCCATTGTAGTTGACGCTTGTTGTCCCGGTGTATGTTGAGTTGCGAGTTGCTCATGTCAGACTACATTGGTCGTGTTTGGACTCGATGCTTCTCCGAATAAGTTCCTATAGATGCTAGCAATTACTCATTCGTCCATCCTTTTGTTTTGTGCAGTCGGGAAGTTTCCTCCGTTTAGTCGATCAAGTCTTTTTGAATTTCTTCTATCGTAAGCTTCGTATTGTGCTATCGTGTTGCGCACCAAACTTTCATTTAAAGATGGTCCTTGAGGCGGACCAGGGAGTTCAGTAGCCTCATGAGAGTTTTCCCGGTTATCTCCCTGGGTTTGAACAGAATTCAAGGGTGATCCAACTGGTGGGTCATTGATGTTCTCTTGGAGGTTAGCGTCCCTTCTTTCTGATGAGTTGATGGTGATTTCGTCTTCCACCATTCTGTTCGCGTAGATCCTCCTTGCTCTTATGTTAAGAATTCCTTCGATGTCTTCCCCACAGACGGCTCCAACTGTTCGAACCAGGTTTAGCATAAGGGACTAAACCGCAATTCTGATTAAAGATGAGGAAGATTGGGCAAGGATTCTTTTGAGATTTGGAGAGAAAGAGTATCATGCAAGTAATGGTTTTGACGAGTTGCTCTTATTGCTTAATGTATGCCAAAACTTGATCCCCTTTTTGGAGGATCCGCTCCTCTATTTATAGAACATAGAGGCGATTACAAAATAGATTCACTAAAAGAAAATATACAATTTCTAAGATTTGATCTTATCTAGAAGATTCTAACTAGATTTTCGGAAATTTTCCATGTCGGAATAGGAAAATTTCCATTTCTTTGTTTGATGACATGTCATCCGTCTTCCTTCAAGCTTTAGCATGCTTCCGAGAAAGAATTCTTCCGAGTTGTTTAGAATATGCGAGTTGAAACTTCGATAATACTGCCGAATTGAACACTTAGCGTGTTGGACCTATTGTTTTCCATGGAACGAAGTAGGATCTCGGATCTACCTCCAACAATAGTCAAATACCCCCTTTGACCAAAAAGATTTCGCAAAATGTTTCAAAAAGAAGCTATTTCAAGTAAATAAAAAACTCAAATGGGCTAGTTTTGGTGATACTCTCTTATTTGAATGTCTACGCTTTGGCATGTGGGTCTTAGTTACCTGTCCATAATTTTCTTTGCAATTTTAAAATCTTGCAAAATTGATGGGCTTATTACAAATTTATAGCAGAGTCCGAAATTTCATTTTGACCTTGCTTTGCCTAACTTGTTTTTTGGTTTTCACCTTGCCTAACTTTGTATACAAAAGCATGGCAAAATTTATCACACATTCCCACTCTAACCAAATGTTCCCTTACTTACGGTATCAATTAGGAATGGACATATTACCAACAAACTTAAAGCATATTATTGGATCGTATATAAAATATATATGACAAAACGTTACTCGTATATAAGTTACACAAGAACGCATCCCTAGTTTTACAATCTCTTATTACCTCATGGTATATATATTATATATATATATATATAGCAAACAGTAAACGATGTAACAAAATCATCGAACAAAACATATAACTCTTTATTATTCTCTTAGATCGTATGTGTTCTATCTGGACTTTGGTTGTCTGAATTAATACGGTGAAGGTGCCGGCACGGAAGGCATAGGTTCCATTGAAATACCCGGCTCCGGTGCCAGCATGTAAGGCATGGGTTCCATCGAAGTAGACGGCTCCGGTGCCGACATGTAAGGCATGGGTTCCATTGAAGTAGAGGGCTCTGGTGCCACATCACCCAACCTGACCGGCCCAACTGGTCCAAGAGTATCCATTGCAAGTCCCGAGCTTTTAATTTCTGACATTTCTCTTCTTGAGTTCTCTTTTTGAGATTCACATAGCTTTGGCAAATACACTCCTATTGTAAACCAACCAAAATAATTAAACCGAAATAAATTAAGAGAAAATAGTAATTTCAACCGAACCGGTATTTTCTAACAACGTACCTTCACCAGCAGCAAGGTTGAAGAAGAGATCAACGACGTTAGGGCATTGGTTTAAGCATTTAACAGAGCAGAGTTTTTGGGTAAACCGAGATTCCAACAATGCATCTGAAGATATACCCAACGATTTTCTGTCCAGACCACAAGCTTTAATGCACTCATCTGATTCGATAATGTTAGTGACCTTGTCAGCTTCTATCTCCGATGATCGACACGTGTACGCCTTGATTCCACTCCTCTTCACACTCTTCTCCAAAACGCAACGTTTTCCTGTCGACGAGACTGCAAAAGCGCATGTGTCTTCGTCCAGATTCTCACACTTCACTTCGTGCCCTACAAAAATAATTCAATGCTGCTTAATCTTTTTGTAATCGCAATAATAGTATTACACCTTTGAAAATGTTTGTAATATAGCTATAAAATAGATTTAACGATGCAAGTCAACATGTATGTAATAGATCATATTGTCATATTTTTGTAGATATTTGATAAATAAAGATTCATAAATCATAGCATAAAAAACTTACCAAGCGTCGTTTGCAAAGAAATGGCAAGGAGAAGCATAGAAGCAGAAAAGATGGTCTTCAAAGCCATTTTTGTGAAGTGAATACACAAATTAGAGACAAATAAAAGAAATGTAGAGAGCAAATTTGCCAATGAAGAAGATTTTTCTTTTTTTGGGTGTGCTTATAGGTGTTGGAGCGATAGCCTATTTATAGAGAGGTAATATATTTTCTAGTTAAATATATTTTCTTTAATTTCAATAAGTAACGACAATTGTGTTGACAAATGAAACACCAAAAAGAGTTTACATGGAAGGATGGTAACTGAAAAGCCGTAGTTATGTTAGTTAAGTAAACACTTTGATTAATCAATAAAACAAATATGTAGCTCTTTAATTATATACCGGACCGGCTTAGGAGACTGACACGTGGTACCATGGTTCATAATTCAATCCGTATCTTAACAAAACGCAAGTTTTTTCATTCAATTCGATTGACAAAATCTGATACATAATTCAAATTCAACACATTTTTAAACTATTCTATTTATATATAGTAGGATGGAGTCAAATTTTAGATGTTTGAATCATTGGCTAGTACACACAACCACCAAATTGAAAAAGACTCGACAACAATACCCTGTTCGTTATACATTTTTTATTTTCATAATAAAGTTTTTATATATTTGTCATATAAATAAAATGCTTATTTTTATGATTTTTTTGTATCATTTCAAATAGGTTTTCTATCACTTCAGATAGTTGTGGATCATAAGGTTCAGGATATAAATCAAGGAAAATAACAAATTTGTTAAATCACTACAAAAAAAACACGGCTAAATCCAATGACAAATTCCGTCAGAAATTGTTAAAAATTTGCCTTTTCCGACGAAACCGACGGGAAACAATTGTCGCCGATGCGTGGTCGGAAATCAAGGTTCCGTCGGTTTTCGTGGGTCAAAATCGACGGAAACCGATGACAAATATCCGACAACGTATCCATCCGTTTCCGTCGAACAAGAGCATCGAACCTCATCCGATACTTGCTGTCGTACTCCATCGGTTAATTGTCGTCGGATACCGTTGGTTATGAGCCGTCGGACTCTGTCAGATACTGGCCGTTGGTCTCCGTCGGTTAATAGCTGTCGGATACCATCGGATACTAGCCGTCGGACCTCTTCGGTTTAGTATCCGACGAAATCCGACGGAAATTATAAAAATATTTTAAAATATTAATTTGAATAAATATATATTAATTTATTTCAAAAATAATTAAAAAATAATTAGTTAATCATTTTGAAAATATATTCTTAATATTAAATTTGATTTTAATAAATATGTTTTGATACAAAATATAGTACGATAAAACTAAATCTTTGGATTCTGGGTCTCGCTATCCAATGTGAATGATCGGGGAGTGTTGAACATCCGCAGGAGCCTGGCAATCTGAGTGTCTTGAGTCGCTTGCCTCTCCTAATTGTGTGCTTCCTTCCCGAATATCCACCAACTTCTGACGCTCCCGCTGACTGAGACCTAACCCCTAACTCAGGTCAACATGTGCTACTAAACCATTAGCGATGACCATCTTCCCGAGTCCAAATCATCATCCCTTCGAGATAGGAGTTTCTTACAAAATAAAAAAAATTACTTAGACGGTTATCAATATAATTTTACGTAATTAAAAAAAGTTAATTATTAGACTAAATGAATACCTCAACGACAATGCGGTTGATGTCTTCCCGAGAAAGCTCAACTGGACCCCTTTTTTCCTATGTGTGTTGCGTCAGGAGATCTTCTTTCCTCTGCTCGATCCTCTCCACCACTTGCAACACCTTCCGGTTCTCGGTCTCTCTGGTCTTATTGCTGGTGTGACAAGTCTTCATAAGACTGAACCAATTTGGTACGCACTCAATCTGGTACGCGTATATTGAATGAAATACTTATATTTTAAATTGAAACTTACCAAATCCTCCTCCGGTGCCTTCTCGACATCATTACCACCTTTGCGATTCTTCTTGTTCTTCTCGGACAACTTCTTCGTCGTCGGAAGACTCCAGTATTCAATAAACCCTGGGTATACAGCCGCTGGGCAACCATATGGTACCTCAGTAGGATCTCTCTCCCACGAGAACTTCAACTAATAGACGTGGTTGCTGTACAAAAAACTACACTGCTCCTCGAACTTCTCGCGAACTTGAGGCATGTGTTGGACGGCCCAGTTGAAATGTTGCTGTCAATTATAGAAAATTAGTAAAATATTTAAAAATCCAAAATGTAAAGGTATCGATTTAAATATCATAACCTTCACTAACTTAACTATTTTCTCTTTGACCCGAAATCTAAAACTGACGAACGTCTGTATCATAACCTTCACTAATGCATTCCGACAAAAATATCATGTATTTGTTTTTTTTATTTTATTTTCGTTACACTTAAAGTATTAGTTGTATTTGTCTACTTATTAGTTATTAGTAACTACATAATTTCTTATTTAAATTAATAGAATATCCTTTTAACAAAATTAATATAATATCGACGTTAAAAACAAAATTTTATATTAAAAAATGTACATAATAGTCTCTTCTGGATATAAATTGCCGCAAAGTTTAAAAAATCAATATGAAAATGCTAAAGATTCCACTTTGATCTCAACAGAACATGAGCAACTGACTTGACAAATATATAATTCCGTTGTTAATGGCGAAGATCATGCAGTCGAAGACGAAATGTGAAAGCTTGACTTACTTTTCCCAAAATCTGGCATAAAACCATAATCTTCTTAGGTCATCATTGTGAGCTATTGAATTACTTAAATTAACTTAATTACAGACCTAGATAACAGAAATTTTATAATTATATACATTAACAAAAAAAATCAAAAATGATCTACAGAAAGTCTTTTGAAATGATGAATAGAGAACTTAGTTGAATAATAAATGTAAAAATATAAGAAGATGAGAAAAGTAGTTGGGATGAAAAGAAATCAAAAGAAATGTTCTTTTGCTCCGTAAATGACGGCAAGACGTGGATTAATGGCGAGTCTTGAGTACTATTCTTTTTCTACAGTGAAACTTATTGTAAGGGCAATCACGACTCACGAGTCAACCTTATTAATTACATATGTATGTGTTCACATATAAATCCAAATTTCTGTTCTTCAGCAAATTTTACTACACCTACACGTTAAATTTACGTATTACATGGTTCCAAAGGGACTTTGTTGTTTAGCAAATCAATGATTAAGTGAACCCTTACAAAGAATTTTTCTGTCAATAACTATATTGATAAGATCTGATTCATAACATAAAGTTCTACCCCTAAAATTATTTTTTTAAGCTACTATAATATAGCGGGTAAGAATCGAATCTTGGTGTCAAATCATTAGCTGGATCATCCTAACCACCAGACTAAGAGCAACTCGACGAACCCTTACAAAGTTACAATGTTAAACATGTCTTATATCAGAAATTTGGAAGGTAATGATTTTTTAATATGGTATTACAATCTAAAAATTGACTTTAAAACGAGATTATGTTATTTCTTAACTTGTTTTCCTCCGAACATCTCAAATAAATTTATTTAAAAAATAAAAAGTATCTCACACTATAAGTTGATATTATTCTAATCTAATATACAAGATTTATGATAATCTATTTATCGGTGATTGGTTTTGAATTGAAATTTTATAGTTCTTAATAGAGTGACTCTTAAATGTATTTTTATGTTTGCCAACTAGATTAAGAGTTTAAGCCTTAATCTAATTACTTTTAAATAAATTTTAAGAAATGTCCTTTTTAATATATCTTTTTTTAAAAAGTGCCCCTTTATACTTATTATTCTCTCTCAATTTTCAAACAAAATGATAAATTTTGAAAAAAACCATATCATACTTTTAAGAAGTTTAATAGACGACCATGATGCCATATTGCAATCGATGGCTTAATCAGCTGAAAAATGGACCATTAATGCTCTTTATTCGGATTATATACGAAAGATCCGGCTTGTGGATCATTTGATTTATTTTATTTTGCTTAATATAATAAAATTTTAAGTGTGGACTATACCAATATTTTTATATAACCATAAGATTTCGATATGAAATTCATATATACTGATCTATAAAGACATGTGAATATTTTTACCATTTTAAATCGCCAAAACAGATTTGATGTCAATTTTTGTTTGATACGTGTCAGTTTAGAATAAAGTGAATTAATGTGTTTGGCTTGTTTGTATAATTAAAGCTTCCATTTCTCTTCGACAAAGACGAAAACTTTCATGTCCCCAACCTCTGAAGCTTTATTGTACAAACAGTCCCATATGTTTAGAGATGTGGTTAATGGTTACTAAAGTCCCACTATAATTAATTTAGCAACCTATCGTGTCATTTTGCCATTGCTACACAACTCTCCTTTTGTAACTCAAGTTACTCAACAATGAAAACCTGATAGGGACAGGAAAATTCTTATATAAATGACCTGTCCATAATATTTACAAACTTAAATAGCGTAATTTATTCTTATCCAAATAAACCATTGGGCGGAAGTTTGGTCCAAAGACAGATTACTAAGCCCATTCAATTCGAAAATACCAGTTAAGATTTTTGTGTCGAGGCTTCTTTGGGAGTACCTACTTATTTCTCTCCAAGAACTTTCTTATCAAACTATTTCCCCACAAACTTTGAGCCTCTATTTAAATTCGGAAATCACAAAGTTTAATTCTTATTTCCCCATTGTTCAGAAGTTGTAGGCATATATCCCCCTAATTGATTTTGCGTTACCAATTTCCATACGTAATTAAAATTATGAAGGTTTATTGGTACCGTATTTAACTGTTAAGTACGGAAAACCCACAAATTAAACCGAATCTGTCATCAAACCGTCAATACCCCAATTACAAACCCGATTAAGACCCGGTAGCCAAAAATTCGACCCGATTTTTGTTTCTTC
>OVAX01003533.1:1432-18949 GCA_900406405.1 Lepidium africanum | reverse complement strand
TCACCAACAATTTTACCAACTTTCTATTATTTGTTTAATGCCAATTTGACATTTTCAACAGTTTGGACCTAAAAAAGGGACATGGCTCATTGATCTATCAAGAAACATGTTCCAATTCGATCTCTCCAAGGTTAAACTCGGTAAAAATGTTGTCAACTTGTACTTGAATCATAATAAGATTACAGGGAGTATTCCAGCTGAATGGAGCAAATCAAGATTTCAGAACTTGAATATTAGCTATAACAGATTGTGTGGACCCATCCCCCAAGGAGAGTATTTTAAGAGATTTGATGTTTCTGCTTATTTTAACAAGTGTTTGTGTGTTGCTCCTCGTCCGAGTTGCAAGTGAAGATTTAAGAAGCAAGTTCCAAATAATCAATCAAGTTTTATAGACTACTGTATATGTATTCCTAATAATCAATAAAAGCATGAACTAAACATCTTCTATATAATAAAAAGATAGCAATAATTAGAATTGTCTTTACTATGTAGAATATTACATAGAATGTCATTGAGTTTTACAATATCAAGGAGGGTATTTTGGTGAAATTGTCTTCATTTTTAAGCATTTATTGATTAGATCACGGATGATTATATCTTTAATTGACGAATTTTAAAAAAATATATTTATGTTATATAGTTTATATAATTTTGAAACCAGTTATTGATTAGATCACGAATGATTATGTATTTAAAATACAAATTTAATCAATAATTAAAAACATAAAAAATTTTGATCCACAGTAGATATGTTGTCAACAAGAAAACTTATTGATATGTTCGTGATAAAGGAAAGTAGATATTTAAAAAATCAACATTAAAGTCACATGATAAAATTTTACATAAAATATTTAAATGTAATTTATATATATAGTATTGATATAAAAGTCATGAGATAACTATATAATAAAAGGATAGCAATTTAGAGAAATAACGTTAAGATCAAGTGTTATATTAAGGAAATGATATTAGAAAGTTCTGTGTTACAAAAAATAATTTAGAAAATTCTTAAGAGATTAGATTCTTTTTTTTTGTCAACATTGGGCCACAACTGGCCGGCCCATTAGCCAAGTTCCTGCATTATAATGCAGGCGGTGAAACTCGATCCCTAGACATGCAAGTACGTCTGCCTTTTGTAGACTTACCACCTGCTATTAGGGTAAATACCACTTGCATATTAGATTCTTAGTAAGAGTAATTTTAAGAATTCAATTACAAAAATTAAACATTAAATACAAAAATCCCGATTGTTTCTTTTATATGGAAACATTTCATTGATAAATATATTTTAGAAGAAGATTTAAATGTATTTTGGAAATTTAGTCTTAAATATTCATTAATTTGGGCTACATTTATGATAAATTTTCCTTATAACAATTATCTTTTTATTAACGTACTATGTATATTAATCTACTATATTGGATTATAAATATGTACTATTATAATTATTGAGAAATGAATTTTAGGAGAAAATTTAAATGTTTTTATATAAATTAGTCTTAAATCTCATAAAATTTCGGCTGCAATTATAAGTCATGTTGTCATATTCATAAATAGTACTATTAATTGTGATTAACTACAAGAATTGTTTACTATTTTTTTTTTTTTTTTTTTTTTTTTGTCAAGAACTGATTAACTACGAGAATTGTTTACTATTTTAGAATATACTACATTCTTAAATTAGTATGTACTCTTTAAATAATCAAGATTTTGTGTTGTGTAAGAACTAATCTTATTTATATTCAAATCAAATTATAATCGACATATTGAAATAAGATGAAACATATTTTGGCAATCTGAGTATTTATTACCATCAACATACCAGATTTTTTATTTGTTGTTGTTTGTTTTGAAAATTTATATAATATTGTAATATTGCTATTGACACTAAATTTGTAATAGAGTATTTATTGTGATCAACATAGCATAATTTTGATTTTTTGGCATTGGATTAGGAAATGATAGAAGATTGTAATATTGCTATTAACTCTAAATTTAAATTTCAAATTTTTTGGCATTGGATTTGGAAATTAAAAGAAGATTTTAATATTGCTATTAACTTCAAATTTCGATTTCTATCTTTTTGGCGTTGGATTAGGAAAGTAAAAGAAGATTGTAATATTGCTATTAACTCTAAATTTGTAAACAATAAAAGTACCACTTAAACATAATTTATTAGTATATATAGGATATAAACAAACTATTGCTCTCACACTTTCAAACTAGCAAGAATAATTCAATACACAAAACAAAATGTAGTTTTGTCTATTTTGTATAAATTTATAATTCTATCCATTTTGGTAATATTTTTAGGTATTATCTTTTTGTGAATGTTGGTGTGACTCCAGTGAATCAAGATTCTTGCTGTTTGGTAATATTGCTCTGCAAATTATCCATCTTTCGACTGCTAAATTATTACAGACGGTTGTTGAGATAAATTAATATGCCAAGGTTTTATCGTTTTCAATTTGTTGAATTTTACGAATGATACTATTAACTTTGATTTTGATTTATAATATATATTGCAGATTAAAAATGGAGAAACCATGTATATTGCAATAATGAACTTAATAGGAAATTCATTCCTATTTATAATTATTTTTGAGAAAAAGCATCTTTCAAGGACAAATGATCAAACTTATAAGGTGACCCAGTTAGTCAATAAAGTCGAACTAATTAAGGAGCTTAATGACGCTCAATCTTCACAGGTGAACGTTTATCAATAGTGTATTATTTTTTTAACATCGTCTCATATGATAATTTATACTTAACTTCTTTTCTTTTGTATAATAGTTTCTTTCGTTGCTTGGTAATTGGGAGGACGATGACGATATTGATATGATTAGGAAAGTTTATAAAACCTGATATCAAAAAAGGAGACAAGATTTTAATATAATTTTTGGTGATTCTATTGATGATTCGAGTACCACAAAAAATCTACATTCAAATAAAATCAATATTGAGAAGATTTGATACAATACAATTGATTATATTTATTTTGGTTATGTTATTCACATTTCCTTATTTTGCGTTTCCTGCAAACTTGATTTTGGAATTAGTTTTTTTTTTTTAGTTGTTTCTTTCCTTGCTTTTTTTAATTTGGTTTGTATCCCTGTCTTAGTAATTAATTTTATAAGTTTATAATTATTATCTTTTGAAATCTTATAATTTTATTTCATTCCTTGCATGGGTTCATTATTATGATCCCTTAGTACGTTTGTTTAGTAATATTTCCTATTTGGATAATGTTCTTACAAAGTTTGAGCATTCTTTTTCTTATTCATATGTTTTTATATTAGGTCATTGATTTCAATAAATTGACAAAAAATTAATGAAAGTTTTAATCAGCAGTATATTAAACCTATAATTCATATCTTGAATACTTTATATAGAAGATTCTGTTTGTTTGGGTGCGTAATTGTAATCTACATTAATAAGTTTTTTCGGAATATGTTTTAGAACTATAAATACTCTATTACCAAATGTCTATATAATAAAAGGATAATATTTTGAAAGACAACCTGTTATATTATAACTTATGCGATTAAAATTAGTTCATGTATTAGATTTACAACCAAGGTAATTTTGTAAACATAATCTTTTGATAATATTAACTACACTTTCTACTATTTTGGGTAATTTACTTATTTATAGAATCCACTTCTTACATATCTATCTAATATATCATTATCATTAATATAATATATAGATTATATCTATCTAATATATCATTATCATTAATATAATATATATAGTCAATTGTTATCATTGATACTTTCCAATTAACATTACGTTTACATGCATATATTTATGAATTTAATAACAAGATTTTACCAATGATCGCAAAATTTTCTTTCACTAATACATCCTATGACTAAAATAAAATGATTATTAACATCATAATGACCACTGTCCACAAAATTATGGTATATAGTATTAGTATATTAGAAAAATTATGATGCTTTTACGATATACTATATTCCATACTTAATTTTAAAAGTAATATTTTGACATATTCTATGAATTAAACCCAATATCCTTTAAGGTATCTCTATTTATAAGAGATCTTATAAAACTTTATATAAAATCAATTTATAAGTTATCATATAAAACTTGAGAGAACTCATGGGAAAGTGAAACTTAGTTTTCCTTAAACTAAAGATACTTTTTGTACCCCACAATGTTGAGTATTTGATTTAATTTGTTATTATTTTTTTGGTTTATACAATTTTATAAGGTATTTTATAAATCTTTGTAAGGTTTTATAAGATAACTTATAAATATACTATTTATAAAGTTTTATAAAGATAACTTATAAAAATAATATTTATAAAGTTTTATAAGATCTCTTATAAAGCCTTATATTTTTTAAAAATATATTGAGTCAAAAACAAAATTTGGCAATTCTTTGCAGGAAAATATTTTTTTTGGCGGGAAAAAAAAATTTGGCGAAAAAAATTTCAGAAAAATTTGGTGAAAAAAATTTCATAAAAATTTGGTGAAAAAAATTTCTTAAAAATCTGGTGAAAAAATATTTCATAATAATTTTTAAGGTTATTTTTGTCATTTTTATAAGTGAGTGACATTTTTTGTAAAAACAAGATTCAAGGGGTATTTTTGCAAAAGGGTACAAGGAAAAGGGTATTTCTTAAAAATTTTCTAAAATAATTGATATCTAATACCATATTACTATTATGAATTCATTTTACCAGAATAAAAACTATTTTAAAATAGCCGAGTTGCTCTCAGTCTGGTGGTTAGGATAATCCAACAAATGACTTGGCACCAGAGTTTGATTTGTACCCGCTGCATTATGGCAGCTCAAAAAAGAGATTTTTAGGGGTGGACTTTAGGCTATGGATTAGACCTTATCGATCCACTGACAAAAATAAACTTATTAAAAATATACATATATATATATATATTTTTAATTTATTAATACAAATATTAATTTGGATTATAAATATATATTATTTTTAATATTTAATTGGAATTACTTATTATCGGTACTTAAAAAAATGGTAGGCGCTAGGGAGATGGTGAATTTTTGCCTAGCGTCTATAAAGACTAATCTGGACCTAAGTAAATTTAGACGGTTTAGGAGATTTTTAAATAAATATTTTTATATATGTGGTAAGTTAACTATATATAGTACAAATATGACATATAATATGAATCATATATATGATTTATAATTACCTTTTTTAATAATTAGAAAACAAAACATCTATAATTTTGTAAAGACATATTTTTAAAAGGTTTAAAGACAATGTGTTGCTTTTAAATTGAATGTTTTGCTTTTAAAAGCAATGTGTTTGAAATAAAATAAAAAAATAAAAGTAATGTGTTATTATTTAGAATATATACATATATTTTTCTGAGTAATAAATTCTTTTTAAAAAATATCCTCATATAGACCGCCTAATTATTGTCTAAACCGCTTAAGCACCGATTTTACCGTCTAACATAGTGGCCACCTAAACCGATTTTTTGTACACTGCTTATTATTCATATAAACACTAAATAATTATAATATACAAACAAATCAAGCTAAATAAAAATATAAAATAAAAAAGCAAGTATACTAAATATATCGTATAATTAGAAAATTTGCAAGATAACATACAAATTAATTTAATATAACCAAAAACAGATAACTATGAAATATATCAATCAAATAAACATATATATATATATATATATTCTATTTTCATGAGCAATACAAGCATAAATATTTTACTGATGGTTTATCCCGTGCTATGCATGAGAAATCATCTTAGTGTATCTAATAAATTTATAGCACATTTGATCAAAACGTATTTGATACATCGACTTAGCAAAACTCGAGCGGTGCACCGCATAGCGCAGAGATTGTTGGAGAATTCTTAGACCTCGAACCTCTGGAGCAGACCGCCTTGTGGGATGTTACCACAAAGACGGTTGAAACTTACGTTGACATGGTCAAGACATAAATTGTTCAGTTCCAAAGGAAGTTCTCCGTAAATACGGTTGTGGCTAAGGTCCAATGACACCAAGTTCTTGGTGAATTTTACCCCTGTGAGATCAAAGTGGAAGTTGTTTAAGGTCCAGTTTACATTGTTGAGATCAATTGTGGCTAAGGTCCAGTTTACAGTTGTTTTGCCACTAAATTTGTCTCCTGACAAGCTCACAGTGTTGAAGTCGGATTTGGTTAACGACTTTGGTATTTTTCCTGCATTTATACCATAATTCGATTAATATATGAATATTGCTATTCTACCAAACAATATTAAGCAAAGAGAATATTTATATGAGAGGTGATTATTACCCAAGTAAAGATCTGGGACCTTTCCTACAAAGGAACCGAAAGATTCATGATAGAACCTCAAGCTTTGGCATAAGTGAAATTGAACCGGGTATTGAACTGTTGAACCGATTAAATGAGAGGTCTAAGAAGGTTAAGTTCAATAGCTCGCTGATTTATTCCGGGATCGGACCAGAAAGTTCGGTTATCCTAAACCGGAGGTAACTTAGATTCTTGAGCTTGGTGATAGACTGTAGAATGGTTCCTCTGAGACGATAGAGGCTGCTCCAATCTAGTATAACGAGGTCACGGAGGTCGCCGATATCTCACCGGAGACATTTCCGTTGGTGATGGGTGCACTCGACACTGATCCATTTGATGCAGCAGTCTGTACGTGGGTCTCAAGAAACGAGAATTTTTGGGTAGTTCAGGGATCTCATTATTTTGAGGTGGGTAACTTTGTCATTATTTTGAGAAAGTATTAACATCCTTTTCCCTTAATATGCTAAGAGTGATAAACAAAAGGCAAGAAAAATATAGGAATTAAGACAAAAAGATGAGAGAATATATGTCTGAGAAATCTGATTTGTTCAGTTTGAGTGAGATGTTGATATATGATCGCTTACCTGCCACAGAAATAATGTCCAAGCCAGAACTGTTTGTCGAGCCAGAGTAAATCAATTCCTGAGAGTGGTTTGCATAAGTATTAACTGTTTTTAAATTCATGTTTCTACATATATAGGTGATAGTTTCTGCAAGGGAACCAGAGTTTTCCCAGATGTCACACCCTTTATACGAGGTTGCGACCGGAGCGGGTTTGATGCGTCCATGCTTCGAGGCTGAAACAAGTGATTTCTCATTGTTTCTACTGAATGTAAGCTAATTATTGTGCAGAAGTGAAAGCTAAAACCTTTACCTTCTTCTCACTATAGTTTTTTTTTCTTTTTGCTTCTTTGCTTCACTCAAAAGAAAATTTCAGATCACTATTTAGAGCTTCGTTGTTGTGTTAATAGAATAGGAAGAGCAATTATGACAATGAAAAGTAAAATCAAATTTGTTTTTTTTTTTAATAGACCAAACTCATTGATCTGCTTAAGTTACAAAACCTTGCTTTGGTCTCTATGCCTGGGAAGCCACAGCATGGATTCTGCCGTTATCAAACTGGTCTTCACCTTTCCTTCTCATCTCTATGATCTTCCTGTGTGAATTAGAGTGCCTTGTTGGGATAAAAGTTGGGCTTGAGGCTGGACGGTATTCTGGAACTAGACGGCCTGATTTGAACCGAACTCCGCAAGCATTGCAGAGGGTTTTAGGCCCCTTGGGTCCTCCCCTCCACTGTGGGGTTTTGGTTGTCTCACAATGAGTGCATTTTCGGATTGTCCCATCTGAGCTGAATACTTCTGGACTGTCCGAGACCGAGTGAGCGGGGGGATGACTCTTGCTCTTCTTGCGTTTCTTCTTGGTGGAATTCTCACAGCAGAGGTAACTTTCAGATCCCAATTCATCTGGAACGAACTGCTGAGAAATTTCTGATACAAATGACTGGAGGAATCCAAATCTTGGAGTGGTGGGGTGTTTGCGCTTGCTTCTAATGCCTTTCACAGGAAATGCTAGTCTCTGAATTCTATTTTGGTTTTGGGAGAAGACAAAACCATTGGTGTTCTTAAGAACTGAAACCGGGCTTGAAGACTGAAATAGCTTTGAGACTTTGACATCAATAGGGGAGCTATCGACGCCCGACTGCTTCTGCACGCATAAAGACAAAGTCAATAAATATATACTAAGCAAAGTAGCTTATGGTCTTGTCGAAGGGAACCCCAAAAATCTCCCTGACAAAAGGGCCCTAAACCACACACAAAAGCACTCACTGCACGCTCGCCTCTTATTAAATCCTATAAGACAATCTAAAGTGAAGGACCTAAGATACTGTAGTCTTTTTGTCATAATTTCAGAGAATCTCATACAATATGCTCATTCTAATGCGTAAATGATGAAGAAGGAGCACAGAATATGCATAAAAGATGTGTAAATAATGCATAAATAAGAATATGCATAAACGAGCGTAATTCTTTGATTTCATTACACACTTTTTTGTAACATAATTCAGGAAAGTGCTATGGAGAATTCAACTCAATAGAAAGACTATGAACAATATGCTAAACTAATTTTTTATGCAAATGGACATTGTAATCATGAGAATTATTGACTTGTGTATTTTATAAGTTTTAAAATCATTTTGAGTGAACTTAGAGAAGTTTTTATGATAGTTATATTATCCTTCGAAACTCTACTTAAAATCATGAAATTTAGTTTTGTGTATTTTAGATTAGGAAAATCATCTAAAACACTTTAAGTCACTAAAAGAATCGCTTAAAATATTTTCAATAACAGCGAATTTGATGGTATTTTAGAAATAAATTATTCCATAACAGCAGATTTGATAACACTTTTTAAAATCAAGAGTTCAATACCATGATAATTTAAATGACTTTATAAAAATACATGATTGAATAACGCATAATTTGTCATTTGAACCCAAATCATATCAAATGTTTGATTGAATACAGCGCTATGAAGTTTAAATCCAAAATGATGAACTTATCTAATGCAAATAAAAGTGATTATTTGACGCTATTTAGCAATCAATGCAATAAAGACCAACCCAAGCTTGAATTCAAAGAGTTGTTTTGTTGGAGTGTACCAAAATCAGTTCCCTAATGCATGTATACGTTAGAAGAATGCAAAATGAACCATAAATTCTGCTAAATGAACCATTATGTTATATAAGCGTGATTCATATTTTACATTCTTGTCAAACCAAACACAATAAAACAATCAAAGGTTGAATGCACAAAGAACAAAATTTCCTAAATCAAATGTGGCATAATGTAATAAGTTATATGCAAAAGTTCTACATAAGAACATGGTTCCTGTGACTCACTCCTTTGGTTACTCTAGTGTGCATTCTAACATAACTCAGGAGGCTAGATATCTGAAGGTAATGGAAATGGATAATGATGATAAAATGTATAATAGCTTCCAAGAACTCACCAAAATGGCTTCAGGCTTCTTCTTGACTCCGAGACGTCGTCCCTTGCAAATGAACTCAGAGGAAAAACTGGTTAAGACATCTAATGGTGGAGGTACAAGGTCTTGAAACCCTGCCGCATCCCAATCTCCTTCATCATCAACGGTTTCGATGTCTTCAAGGGGAAAATCAATATGATCGATGAGATCATCAAAGAAATTATCTGATAGACCTTTGAAGTCTTCTTCAGGTAACCAAGCACTGGTATTCATTTGTCACTCACTGTCGAAAAACAAACATAGGAGAACATGTTTATAAAACAACATAGGCAAGTTGTAAGAAAACCAAAAGGCAAGTAATTCAAATTGACATCAACCTAAGATGTTTTCAAAATATGAGAATATTCAAATTATGAATTTGTAGGACTAAAACTCAATTTATTCTCTATTAGCTCACTCTGACTCCAGAGTGAAGCAAATGGCAAAAGCTTTATAGATACTTCACTCTGGAGGGAAATATGACTTTCAATTTCCTCTTACAAAAAAATGGAAAATTTCTTCATTTTTGTAATTCATTACATAATTGAATTCAAACCCATTTCAGGACATAAGTAAATCAAAGGACAAGAACAGTCTCCTTTGCATTTTAGGACACAAACAAAGCACTAAGATAAGAAGAATCAAAAAAATAAAAAGAGAAGTGTCCATTTTAAGAAGAATATATGAGAAAGGGAGTGAGACAGAGACGCACGAACCTTCAGATACAGGTGACTAAACAGAACGCCTTCCCCAGAGCGAACGAAGGAGAGAAAGAGAATCTAATTGTCCGAAATTGGGGATTTAGGGATTACAGAATTGAAAAAGAGAAAGAGAAAAGAGAAGTTTTGGTCAGCGAAAGGAGAATATTTTTTTTTGTCAAAAGAGAGAAGCAGTTAAGACCATCATTATTGGGAGGATCATTATTGGGAGGATTGGGAGGATCTACAGGGTTTCTTAACATTTTATAATACTAAAAATATAAGAAAAGAAGAGAGAGGATTAGAAGAGTTTCTCATTTAAGAAACTATCCAAAAAAATTAAGAAACTTTCCTTCTATGTGTCATATTTTAATTGGGTCTCATTGATTTTCCTTGTGCACAAATTTTTAATTAAAATATTGGTAAGATACTCATTTTTGAGTATCTCATTGATAATGTTGCTCTAATATGCGGTAATGTACATGGGATTTTTTCAGTGTGTCATCTCATCTTTACCAATCACATTCGAAAAAAAAAAAACAAAAAAACTCAAAATTTCTTGCTTTAAAGAAATTTGTAAATTCCAAGAAACTAACGACCTGTTGGCTTGCCCTGCTCTATCTTGATACTAGATGGTGAGTTTAAATCTTGCCAATTCCAGTGAAAGTAATTTGGTTATAGATCGGCTCTTTATCGATCTCATTAGTAATAGAAAGAATGAGTAAAGTTGACAAAAAAATTGTAAATCGTTTCTAGTTTATGAAGGAATTTTTTTAAAAAAATTCTTAATACTTGTAGGAATTTGGGGATTAAGATTAATTGAAGGATTCCTATTCAAACGCAATATTAGATTTTAAACTTAAAAAAAGAAATCATATAATCTTTACATATGAATTTTAAGATATTAAGTCTTGATGAATTAATACTTAATAATTTTTAAAGAGAATTTATCTTAAATTTCATTACATTGCTCATTATATAAGATATTTAAGAGATTTTCTTTTAGGTGTTCTTTTCATCATCTTAAAACTACATCTGGATGATGCTTCTGAATGATATTCTTTCTCTCATATGAAAACTACATTTGGATGATGCGTTTGGATGAAGTTATGTTTCTTTGTGCATTTGTATAAATTAGTTGGATGTAGTTTGTAACAAAATGACTAAAAAAAACATACTTTGTGTTAAATTGTTATGATCTATATTATATTTACAAGTACATAAATATCAAAATTATTTTTAAAATAACTTATAAAATTGCTATTAATTACATAGTTAAATTTTAGTAAATAATTATTTTATACAACTTTTTAAAAAATATTATTAAACAATTTAATACATAGAAAATAATAAATACTCATACATTACAATGCATAAAATATAAAAAATGTTTCAATTAAAAATTATAGAAAAAAATTAAAACAAACAAAAAATATCTAGAAGCACATTACTAGCAAGTATTTTAAAACATAAAAAAAGAAGAGAGATAGCAAAAAAAGAAGAGAGAGTAAAAAAAAGAAAGAGAGTAAAAAAGGAGAGAGAGTAAAAAAGAGGAGAAAAAATAAAAAAGATGAGAGAGAGTAAAAATGATGTGAGAGAGTGAAAAAGAAGCGAGAAAGTAAAAAAAAAAGTAAAAAAATGAGAGAGAGTAAAAATAAGAGAACAAAAAAAAAGAGAAAGAGAACAATAAAAATATAAGAGAGATAAAAAGACTATTTTAGTCATTTGACAATTATAGATTACTTTTGTTCATCTGAACATACTTTTAAATCTCATCTGAAAATTCTAGTTATTTTAGATAAGTCTAAAATTTGCATCCAAAAATCTCATCTAAATGATTTGCTTATTCTTAGAATAACATCATTAATCACCTATAGCCGAATGAGAAAAATAACAACACCTTACATATATTTATCTAAAATTTCGATACATTTGATAATTTTGACCATTAATATTATGTAATATGTTTAAACTAAAACATCTCGTATTATAAAACAAATGTAATTTAAAATTTTAATGTGGAAAATTAAAGAAATACGAGTTAAGGATGCTATTAACTTTGTAGTTTTGTCATTGACTATAAATACTCTTACTTTTTTTATTGGAATTAAATTATATTAAAAGATAGTATTGATCCAATGTTACAACAAAAAAATACTATAGTCGATAGAAAATAGCAATATCTCTAGAATCTAAAGTCTAAAAAAGGAGAGTTAGTGAATCGAAAATCAGAAAATAATTTTTGAAAAGGCTAAAAAGGACAAAGACTCGATATTAACTATCTCGACATGGATAAGCTCATGGCTCAGTTTCCAGAAAACAAACATGGCCAAATCCAAAAAATAATTTAGTCATTGACTTTAAATACTTAACAAATTTCTTTTTTTTTTCGTAGAAACTTAACAAATTTCTTTTCAAATAATAATTTTCCTCTAAGGCAATATATTAAAAGTTTGGAAACTTATATCACTCAATTGTCTTAGTATTATTTTTTTGTTGGGAAAAACGGCCAAATAAATATCCAACTTACATGGAATTACTAAATAATACATCAGTTTGCGTTGATTGAGTCATAGACATTAACGAACAATAATGGTATGTTAAAGCACCATTACTCTTATTTTACAATTTAGTTAATTAAAAATATATTGGACTTTAACGAACTTACCAAATTAAATATCAACTATACGATTTTAGCCAATTTAAATATGAACTACTGTAACCAGATGGCTTTTAGATATGAAAGTAAATTTTGATGAACATCAATTATCAAAATTATGAATAGTAAGTGCGACAAAAATTAACCATGAAATTAATAGCAAGTTTTTTTTTTTGGAAATTTCATTAGAATTAATATAATTCTTTCTCTTTGGATTGATTCTAAACTTGAAAGTTTGATTCCAAGTTTGAAGGAAGTGTGACAAAATCAAACATAGTCATTTTGGAATATGTTTGATCTAAGGTATAGGGTTGGGTTAATGATTCAATATTTTTAGTTTGATTGTTAGACTTAGCTTTTTTTTTTTAATAACATTTTAATAACAGTTTAATCTTGCCACCTAACAACATGTGTTTAGTCTGAAGTCTTGTGAACCAGTAGTAAGAATGGGTGCGGACCTTAACCAGATCGCGTGTTCGACTTCCCAACGTTATGAAATTAAGTCACAATACTTATGGACACCTTTTATACGAATATAGATCTATATATTAGTCCATTTGAATACTCAACTCCCCAGAAAATAGTCCAAATACCTCCCATAAAACTCTCGAATTATGTTTCCAGCTGTCTTCCAAATGGTCATTATATGTGACAGTTCAAGAACGTCGAAAAATTCGTCTAAGTCCACAAGGCTAGAGTGTTCTGAGGGAAATTTGTCTCTCTCTTCAATTGCATTGTCCTCAAACATTCTGTTTTTATTCGAGAAGAATCACCAAACATACCATCTTCGTACTGGGTTAATCTTGCACTTCTTGACAACTTCCTGACGACAAATTGGGAGGCAAGCTTCCATGTCGAGCTCTCTCAGGGCTGAATCAACCAACAAAAATGCTATGATAAGAAAAAAGTGTGAAAAGTAAGCCAGTTTTCCTTTAAGAGATATGTCAACTAGCAGAAAGTCTTCCAAGCAGTTTTGTGGTAATAGATCTAGCTAGAGATGGCTTCACATAAGTTATCACATAATCGCCTGTGATACAAAGGAGAAAGTGTCATCTTGCTTTGATTCGCAATCCAATTGTACTTGAAAACATGACTTACATAAAGAGACCAATAGTTGCAATGGCAACTATGGTGATAAATATGTATTTACCCAAACCGATGACATACATTATTTTAAGAGACATTCCACAAAGTAGGCTTTTGTGGAATATAACAAGTTTAACTTTACTTTGGAACTTTGTATCTTCTCTTAATAAAGAATCTAACTAATTTATAAAGAGCAAAAATATAAGTCAGTTTCCGCAAGCACCAAGGTGTATTCAGAAACCTTGAAAGGCTGAGATGTCTGATTAATTGACACCACAGTGCTGATGAGTAGTTGCAAGACTGAACATGTAGGAAATGCAGCAGAAACTAATATTTTATTTTTCTTATTATTATTATTATTATTATTATTATTATTATTATTATTATTATTATTATTATTATTATTATTATTATTATTATTATTATTAGTTTTATTCATAAATAACTAGCTCCGACGTATCCTTTTTGAGGTGGACACTTCTTGTGAAATAGAGAATGATGGAGAATAACTGCGAGAACACGAACAAAGGAGGATAAAAAGTTAGTAAAACATCTAGCAAAACTGAACGAATATATATTATTATTAAGTGCTACAAACCATATGTTCCATCATCTTCCCTTCTTTAGTAACGCCGTAACAAAAAATCTCTTCTTTTCATTCCCCGTTACTACACAGTTAGTAATAAAACGCACAAATGCGCTAACTCCAGCAGAAAGTAGCTGACCAAGGTAACCAATCGTTGTATAACTGTTTGTGAATTATATCAGTGTGACCATCAAGATGTTCGACCACACTGCCTTGGAAAAAACAGAAATCCCATCTGCAAAGTTTCAATAGGTAGACAATACACTAAAAATAAATAAATAACCATGCATTTGTTAATACTCTATCAACTTGCTTGTCTGGAGAGTTGGTAATAATACTTACGCTAACCTAAAGGATCCAAGTGAAAGAAGCTTTTGGAAAATGATTTCGTAGGTTCCCTAACAACACCAACAGCCATGATAGTTGGATGATCATCCCACTGCAAAGTTAAGAAAAGATATTATCTCAACACGATATCCTTCAAACATTTCAACATATTAAGACTGAAGAAGATAGTGACCTTCCCAAGAGAATCTCTCTCTTTTGCCTCTTTGAAAAGGCGAAGATCCGCGTGTAGCACAAGATGTAAAACTAGTTGCATTCTAGCCATATAAACAAATGACAACTGAGTATGCACCATACCATTTTGACAACCGAATATTGTCCATGGGGAAGGCGCAACAACATCAGTCGTAACATGATCCACTCGTGCAGATAACCAGAGTGTCCAGTCAGTAGAATTTGAGTGATGGTTACGAACCGAGCTACTCAATCTAAATTTTAAAAATATTTCTCTCTTTAAGTACCCACAAACCATTAGTGCTGAAGCCCAAATGCAACAAGTTGATTAGAGTCAAGTTTGAATCAGGAGAAAAAAATGGACGACGATGTGGAGCAAAAGAAGCAGAATGAAAAAAGTTAGAGAGAACAAGTTTATCAGGAAAAAAGAGGAGCGATTTCTAACCACAAAACTATAAAAGAGCTCGAAAAAGAGAGAAGACATGCAAAAAGAAAAACCTAGCAAACTAGAATAGGCTCAGTTTTGTAATTAAAACCCATTGTAAATGAATTCGTTCAATAAAATAACTATCTTTTATCTCTTAATCTTCCTTAGTAGTTAGCTGGAAAACATCATTCATTAGGTTGATAGATCTACTATTGGATCTCCGCTTGCCTTTCTTTTCGAGCAAAATTTTACTTTGCCATAAACTTTCTCTTTTTATAGTTATTAGTTGGTGACTCGGCATTCAGCCAAGATTTGACTGCAAAAGTGGGAGAAAATTTAGAAATTTATGTTTTATTGAGTAGTTAATTGTATGTAAATCTTGAAATTATTATATACTTTCATCAATGAGTGAATATGTTGACACCCATGAGTTTTCCGTCTTTCTTGACATTACAATATTTCTAAAACCGCAAAAATATTGCAACATGTCAAGAGCTTTGACCAGCATTAAAATTGGATCAAGAGAGATAAGAGGTTACCATATTGATTTGGTGGAAATTTGAGAGGGCAAAAATTTAGTATACGACAATGGTAAGTTTTTTTTTGTCAACATTGAATCAACAAGACCCGATCCATAGCCTAAAACCAACCCCTAAAATCTTGTTTTTAAGCTACCATAATATAGCGGGTATGAATCGAACTATGATGCCAAGTCATTAGCTGGATCATCCTAACCACCAGACTGAAAACAACTTGGCAATGGTCAGTTTTAACTACCAAATGATCGATTTATGTAAGAAAAAAATTAAAAGGAAAAATTAGTTATATTTTGTGGACTAAAAACAATGTAGTGGATAAAATTTATTTAAGGTAATATAATTGTATTTTCATTAAATATGAAATTATTAGTTTTTCTAACACATATTGAATGAGAGTATACGAGGAGACATCATCTCCATTGATAAAACATATAGGGTTGAAAAAAAATATATAAAGAAATATTGTAATATTTAACCACTACAAATAAAATGTTTAACTCGGAAAAACTATCATATTCATTATATATGATGCTCATATAAATATTAAGATATTGTAAATATTATACATTAATTTGATAGCAATTTGTAACAGTTATATAAGAAAATTTAACTTTTAATATTCTTTATTTTTGATAAATTATAAGGGGTAGGTTTTCATATTATATTTTTATTTGTGATATTATTTTTTAATGTATTTAACAAAATTATTATTTGTCACAAATTATGGTTTAAAATTTATATATTGTTTTTAATTGTAGTTTAAATTTAAAAAGTTAATTTAAAAGTGAGTGTTAATGTGACACTCTAAAAAAAAGTAACATTCTTCTTTATATATGTGTATATATATACTAGGTGTTATAGCAGGCCATACTCAGTTTTTCTTTGTTCAATAGCTTTAAATAGAATACAGATAACATACAAATTAAATGCAGACTGGGTTAACTACATTTTATTACTCCATTCACACATTAAATTGCAGTACAAAAAATCAATAAAATATTAAATGATCTCCTTGCGGATCATAAAAGGTGGAAAAAGAGGAATGTGCCATATTTGATATTTTACACCCAAATTTATTGCAGATCAATAAAAAACAGTCATCATGAACTTTTTATTGTAAAAATTGAAGCTATAATCTTTCAATTTGGCAGCTCTAATTGTTGATGGCTCAACCTCAACACATATAAAATTTATCCAAAACTATATACCTTTTGTAGCGCCAAGCAATCTTGCTTTTTATCTGTCAACTTTTTCTCGAAGTCGGAAATCATATCTGAGAAAAACAACCCAACAATCCCTTTGTTCTTTGAGGAACCATACCTCCGGGAGAGAAGTCCCAATCCGGCTGAATATACTAAAAAACAAAAATAAAATAATATATAAAAAATAAGTTATTAGAAAAGGTAATATAAGCAATTGAAACTGATAAAAATCTCGTCATTGTTACTGTCCATCTGCAACTGCTTGTAGTCGCTCAGGTTCTTCTGATAAGTCTCAGAATTCTCCTTCGCCTTCAAATCCACAAAGTTTCCATCTGATGACCTATAGTATGTATCTTCATGAAGACTTCACTAATCGTAGCAGGTCTTTTTAATTCCTTTTCCTGCAAAATAATAATAATAATAATAATAATAATAATAATAATAATAATAAT
>OVAX01003532.1:0-18950 GCA_900406405.1 Lepidium africanum | reverse complement strand
TTTGAAAAAAAAAAAAAAAAAAAGGAAACCCAAATGGGTTTCTCCGTTAATCATACTCTTAGGATCCAAATTGAAATAATATGAAGACAAACAAATCCAAATTAAGATGAAGAGCTATTAACGAGGATTAAAACTTTAAAGAAAAATACACAGATACTGGTTTAGATGACTTGGCTAATAATTTGGGTACCAGAAGTTCAAGTTTTTATAAGTGAAAGATTAAAAAAGATTTGCATAAAAGAAGCATGCTAACAGTTACATAGATTACACTTAATAAAACATGTAAAGATCAAATAAAAATTTGTATGATTGTGAATATTGTTGGGAAAATGAGAAGAAAAATCCAAAGGAGGAATGCAGGTAAAGGTCACGGGGTTGCTGACTATCACTCTCTCAAGCTTTTGTACACAATTATTGTTACATACAAAATTAGACATCACCTACTTGAATCTATTTCCCAATCTATCAATCAACCTTCCTTTGTTTTGAACACACATTGCCAAACCTACAGTTACAACTTTATAATTTCTCCTCTTTATAAATAAAATCAAGTTTCTTTACTTTTTGGTCATCAATATTTTTTGCATGTCATGGTTTTTTTTTCTGATATAAATTTTTTCCTCAGGTTATATTGATTAAACTGAGGTAAAATATAGTATAGGAATACACAAGTCTACAAAAGGAAAGATATATCTGGAAGCAAATCCCCAAAAAAAACATAATAAGATTCACTAACAAAAAATAACATATTCAGAACATCTCATGACTAAAACTTATCAAAAATTAGTATTCCTAAACCCCGAAAGTAAATTTGGTGGGTATTCCTAACTCCGAAAGTAAATTTGGTGGAAAATCATTGTTTGTACAAGAATTAAGAATATAGACATAGCAAAATTAAAACAAAAACCTAACCATATATACTATTCTATTAAAATAATAATGTCCGATTTGGCATACGCAAATACAGAACGTCTATATACTATAAATATTCTATATAATATAGTAGGAAAATAACCAAAAAACAAACACACATATGTTTTTCACCAAATAATATAAAGAAACAGTGTTTTATATTAGATAGAACACAACAATGTTCTATATAAAACTATTTAGTAATATATTCGTTTTAAGTAATTTGGTCATTATTTAAAATTTAAAATTTTGGTATGTGTAGGAAAAAAATTGTGCTTCTTAAAAAATTTATATTTGTATTAGTTTTTTATTAGAAGAATAGTGTAGATAGAATAGAGGAGCAGAAAAGAAATTAGGAACAAAATAATAAAAAAGTTATCAACTAATAGAAAATGGGTAGGATGGTATGTATTGTATACAATGGTTATTCTCTTAACTTGCAATATTATGCACTAATTCAATGGTCATTCTCTTAATTTCTTTTCAATTTGTGGTTATTGATGCTAATTTACTTATAATATAACCAATCATAAAAAATACTACAAAAATACTAAAAAAAAGTCCTAAATGTCTTCTTTTCTTTTTTTGTCAACTTAAAGTCCTAAATATCAAATATATTAAATTATGCACAGAAATATACAACACACCTTATGAAATGAAAAAAAAAATCTCTTATTTATATTTTGAAAGAGACAGAGGTAGTATTAAAATTCATGTGATTACACATATATACATATGAAAAGCCCTTTGACGGGTACGTATAACAGAATGCAGGCCGAAGCAGATTATGTTGACCAAACATAATGAGCTAACAACATTGATGGATGTTAATAAGTCAGAAATAAGTCTATAACATTAATGGACCTTAAGAAATCAGAAAGAAGCCCATTTGAACTTGGACATTTGATGTGGATGGGAACAAAATCAAGATACAGAGGAAAATGAGTTGAGTAGAAGCAACTTGCAATTGTCACAATCAATGAACGTACGTACTAGGTACCAGTACCACTAATTCCACAAGACAAAAATATCACAACTGCAAAAAAACAGTGTAGGTTATTAAATTTAGTTACTGGGCAAAACTGAAAAAATGTAAATAAGACGAATGTGAGAAGGTAAGTTCATAATGAAGAAGAGCCGACAGTGGGGTAAAGGATGGACCAGACCAGGGTGCTGGGTGATGAAGACGTCTCGGCTAAAACCTACACCACCGTCCCGGTTTTGGTCCCATTAGTGACTGGTCCCCTCTTCCTATGTACTCTCTCATCCAAACACCTATTTCGTCTTTTTACTATTCCCTCTCTATTCATCTTTCTTTTTTGCAGCTTCCACATGAATTATGTCATAACTGTCTCAATTACATATTTCACAATAAATATATAAAATGATATTAATTATCTCTAGTCGTTGTTTGTTCTCACGAATGTATTATTCGGTTGGGATGTATACAGTAGTATACCTAACCCAGGAGGAGTTTGATATATGGTGGTGGCGCAGTGGCACTACAAAAAAACAAGACAAAATCCGACGACATATTATGTTGGAAGCCGTCGGAATAGTGGCTTTTCCGACGAAAACCGACAAAAAATTGTTGTCGCCAAAGCTTGATGGTGATGATCCCGGACATGATCGACGAAAATTATAGTACGAAATCCTGAAAATTTGAAAAATATAAAAATTAATTTTACAAAACATATAAATTAATTATGCAAAATAATTTAACAAAATATACGAAATATATAAATTAAATTTACAAAATATACAAATTAAGTATATAAAATATATAAAAATCCTAAATAATTAAGTTCACAAAATATATAAATTAATTTTACAAAATATATAAAAATATTGAATTTTAATATAGACTAAAATATATTTTATGTTATATAACAAATTAATTTACAAAAAAAATAAATTTACAAAATAATGAAATTTATTTCATAACATATACATATAAAATATATTTCCAATCATACATAAAATATTTTTTGTTCATTTAATGGTATATATATTCATATATAATTTCCATAACTTTGTAATTATATATAAATTATTTTAGAAATTAATTGATTTAATTAAAAATAATTGATTAAAAAAATTCAGAGAAAAAAAAATGTGTTCTTCGACGATGAAAACACAAAGAGCAAATTAGACCCAAAATCCATAAAATTGTTACAACCCAAGCGAAATATAATCTATTCCTAACTAGATTCAACATAATATTAGAGTTATATACCTGATTCGTCCATTCCATAACCTATTTCTAAATCAAACTCATTCCAAAAAAATGAAATTAAGAAAAAGATGAAAAGCTTACATGATTTTGTGTGGGATAAGGTGATTTGGTGGTGATTCCGCCGGTGTAGATGTGTTTTCGCACGAAGAATCAAGTGAAATCGCCGGAATTTTGAGAAAGTTTTGGCTAAGATCGAAGGTGAGGAAGAGAGAAAGGCTTCGCTAAATAAATTTATAACATAGACCGTCGGATCCCGTCGGTAAATAGAGTTTATTTTTTCACGAAAAACAAAGCTAACACATTTGCCGCTTCATTTTCTCACCAAAATCCGTCAAGTTCCGTCGGGGTCCGTCGGTTATTTCCGACGGGAACCGACGAGAATTTTTTTTAAAAAAAAAATTTGAAAAATTTCAGAATTATAAAATTGATAAATTATTTTTGAAACCATAATTTTCATATGCAAATCTCATTTCAGGTTGTAAAATTATTTAAACACATCTCAGTACGTTACAAGGAAATTTTTAAACGAAACATACATTCTTATTATTGAAATCTAAAATTGAGAACAAACTACTCTGAATCACTTCCATACTCATCGGGTTCCGTGTCAGAACTATCTTCAGACTCTTCACCAAACTGTGGGACTTCGTTATCAGAATCATCATTATAGTCCTGAATGCTTGGGACGTCATATCGACACAGAGGTCAACCCAGTAAATCCAGTCTTGATTTCAAATTGTCTTTTGTTTTCCCATGTACATTCATAAATATGTTGGTGGAATTATCAAACACATTCTTCTCAATGTGCATGACGTCTAAACAATGTCGAAGGAGATGATTCTTCCAATACGGCAACTCCCATAAAATACTCTTCTTATGCTAGTTATGGTACACCCCAACACCATCGACAGGGTAATGTCTGTTTTCTCCACATCTCGAAGTTGACTCAACACCAAAATCTCTCATCTGTGTTAATATTATTGCGCCGCCGTTGGGTTCCGGTGGTGGACCATACAACACTTTCTTGTTTTAGTGAACAATGATCTATTATGCTGATATGGATAATCCATAGGTAGAAAACGTCGGTGGCAATCGAATCATGTTGTCTTCCGTCCATGCTTGAGTTAGAATGCTTCGGTGTTATCTTGACAGTAAGGACAAGCCAATCTCCCATGCATAGACCAACTTGATAGCATTCCATAAGCTGGAAAATCACTAATAGTCCACATCAAAACAGCTTTCATTTGAAAATTTTGAGCTGTTGAAACGTCAAACACGGTGGTACCACTATCCCAGAGCTGATTCAATTCGTAAATAAGCGATTGTAAAAATACATCAAGCGGTCTCCATGGATGATCTGGCCCCGGTAAAAGGATTGTTAAAAATAAGAACTCTGGCTTCATACACAACGCTGGTGGCAGATTATAGGGTGTTACAATCACCGGCCAAACTGAGTACGGTCTCCCATGTTTCCCAAACGGATTAAACCCATCAGTGGAGAGCGCTAGATATACATTCCTTGGTTCCTGAGCAAAGTCGGGATATACCGATTGGAAATGTTTCCATGCCTTTGCGTCTGAAGGGTGCGTTATCTCACCAGCTGAATTATGTTTCACATGCTATCTCATTGGACCCACTATGCGCTCTGATTGATATAACCTTTTCAGCCTGTATGATAAAGGCAAATACCACATCCTCTTGTACGGGACTCGAGTCCTCCCACTAGTATCCTGGAATCGAGGTTTACGACAAAAATGACAACGAATCTCGTATGAATCCTATCTCCAGAAGACCATGCAATTGTCTACACAAACATCTATCATCTGATATGGTAATCGAAGCCCCAAAACCAATTTCTGGATTTCGTTGTATGATTTCGCGTATATGTTATCAGGCGGAAGACATTTCCTGAAATGACCAGTTAATGCGTCGACGCAACTCTCCGGTAAATTGTAGTATGTTTTAATATTCATCATTTCAGCGGCGGTCGACAATGGTGACACTTCATCACTGCAACCACTATACAACGGCTTCTTTGCTGCATCTAACATACTAAAAAAATTCCGTGCATCGAGATTTGGTTATTCGCCCCTGTTCCTAGCCTCAATAAATACAAGAACTTCTTCCCTAAATGCATCATTGACCATTTGAAAAGTACCATCAATGTTTTCCACCGGGACTATTGTTTCCACACCTAAACCACCTAATCCGCTACTGCCAAGATTGAGATCTACTTCTTCATCTACCAAGTTACCTAATTCCTCACCAATACCAGTTTTACTAGCTCCGCTATAACTACCAAAGTTAACATTCGAATCATCTTCACCATGCGAATACCAGATTTTGTGACTAGGAAAAAAACCTCTCTGGTACAAATGACTCCAGACAGTTTTAACAAGAATGTATTTCATATTCTGGCATTTTATACACGGACAATACATCTTACCTGTTTCGAGCGGTTGACTCTGATACGCCTCAAAGTCCATAAAACTTTTCAACTCGGCCGCATACTCCTCATTTAATGTCCCCGTTGCTTCATCGATACGTGGTCCGTCCATCCAAGATTGGAAATTTGAGTTTGACATTGTATAATTTGAGAGGGTTAAGGAAGAGTGTGAAGGAGAGAAATGGAACTCAGAAAAGAATCCGATGGGATCCGACGGATTACTTAGGCCTACCTAATTTTCCGTTAAAACAGTGACGTTTTATGCAAAACATGTTGTAACCACTTCCGTTAGACGCCGTAGGTTCTCGTCAGTTTGTTCCAATAAAAAATAAAAATAAAATAAAATAGAGAATCCCGTCAGTTGTCGTTGGCAATAAACCCGACGGAATCCGACGGGTTCCCTTTTTCGTACTAAAAAAAATTAATAAAAAAAGAAATCCACAAATCCTGTTGGTTCTCGTCGGAAATAGACCCGACGAAATCTGACGAGTTCTATTTTTTGTATAAGAAAAAAAAATCATAAATCCCGTCGGTTCTCGTTGGAAATAGATTCAATGGAATCCGACGAGATTTATTTTTTATATTAAAAAAATCACAAATCCTGTCGGTTCTTGTCTGAAATAAACCCGACGAAATCTGACGGGATCTATTTTTCGTATAATAAAAAATCACAAATCTCGTCGTTTCTCGTCGGAAATAAACCCGACAGAATCCGACGGGATCTATTTTTCGTATTAAAAAATAAAAAAAGGAAAATCACATATCCCGTCGGTTTTTCGTCGGAAATGGACCCAACAGAATCCGACGATTTTATTTTTCGTATTTAAAAAAAAATCACAAATCTCGTAGGAAATAAACTCGACGGAATCCGACGGGTTTTATTTTTCTATTTTAAAAAATACAAAAATAATTATGATTCCCGATGGGTTTTGATGGGGTCATCATGAGTTAGTTTCACGTCGGTTTTGTTTTCGACGGGATTCTGGCAAGCTTAATCCTGTTAGATTTAGCCTTGTTTCTTGTAGCGTGGTTAGATCGTTGTGTTTGCCTTATACATGGTTCACTCATTCTTCAAATTCTGGATTTTTTTTGTTTGTGAATAAAGTTGGATGTTTAAAAATAGAAATGATTGATGTGAAATCGAGGAAGATCGAAATAATAGAAAACGTAAATGGGAATATGGGATCATTCCGTAGATCATTGCCGGCTTAAAAATAAATTTGGGTCCTGGGCGAAAGTAATTTTTTTTTATTGGAACCTATAAATGTTCTAAGTCTAAACCATCAACCAAAATTTGTGACCCTCTTTATATTCAAATAATCAAAGAAATTATTTTAATATTAATAAAATGTATATAAAAATTTTTTTTACTGGACCCCTAAAAACTTTATCGCTTTAATTAGAATATTTTTGTGGGCCCTTTTACTCATATCAACAAACAAAATTTCCGTAAAATCAATGAAATACAAAAAATAATTAATAAAATTTTAATTAAAACATTTATTTGTGGGCCTGGACCCTAGGCGAACGCACTGATTGCCCGGGTTCGTGAGCCGGCACTGCCGTAGATCAAAATAATGCTTCACAAGATGAGGTTTAAAATACGGTTCAGTATTGACTATTGACTTCTTTGTTTTTGAATTTGCATGTTCAATGATGTTACACATTTATTAGTATCATTTTTATTGCATGCATGTCACAAGAACAAAGTAATATGATCTAATAGCCAAGAAACAAGTAACCCATTTTACTTGTTATTGATTTAGTTTGACATTTGATGGTGAATTTGAATCCCAAATTAAAGTATTTAAGATATGAATTGGATTTTGTCAATATAATTATTGACAAAAAGTATTATATTCTACTATACATAAAGATTAATTATATGGTTAAACTAATTGAAAAATATCTTTTGTATATATTTTACTTTTTATTATACGGTTAGGGAGGCTATTTCAGTTGAATTTTAATTTGTACGCAGTTTGTAGACGTAGTGACGTACCATAATATCTGTATTCGAAGACATGCAGTCACATGTTGTCTTGTTAGAGATTTTTTATAAAAGCAATATACTGTATATACATAACACTTCCTTAGACACTAGCTTTAATAGTTGTGAACCTATTCTAACACACTCATAAATGTATAGTTTTTAATTTATGTCACTACAATTATTGTACATTCATCTCATAAAAGTAAAAAAGAAGACGGTACATCTTTTTACTCATCTTTAAACCTTTTTTTCTTAAATTACTATTTTGCCATTTTGAGATGTGTAAAAAAATTGTAATAACGAAAACGCCCTTAATGAATTGTGACACGTTAGCACGCGCATATCACGAAGATCTGCCGCCACGTCAACATTAACTCAACCAAACTCAACCAAACTCTGCCAAGGTCAACCACACTGTAATTGATCTTCACAAAACACTGTCGAATAAAAACCATACAAACTTTCTATAATTAGGAAGTCATTTTGATAGAGACTATGTATTTGAGAATTTACATGTGTGGTAGAGTTTAGCAGACTTTTGACCCTTTGTGGTGGAGTTTGGTTGAGTTAGCAATGTTAGTGTAGTCGAGTTTGGCAGAGTTATATGGCGGAGTTTGGCAGAGGTCATCCACTGTGTGGTAGAGTTTTATTTGCTAGTGTGGTAGAGTTTGATTGAGTTAGCAACGCTAATGTAGTTGAGTTTGGCAGAGTTATATGGCGGAGTTTGGCAGAGGTCTTCCACTATGTGGTAGAGTTTTATTTGCTAGTGTGGTCGAGTTTGGTTGAGTTAACAACGCTTGTGTAGTTGAGTTTGGCTGAGTTATATGGCTGAGTTTGGTAGAGGTTATCCACTGTGTGGTAGATTTTGGTAGAGTTATATTTGATAGTGTGGTGGTGTTTGGTGGAGTTTGCTACGCCAGTGTAGTTGAGTTTGGCAGAGTTTGTTCATTTAACCTAGTTTGTACAATGACGAGTTTGTCCCTTAGTGATTGCAGCACCTATCTTCTTTCTCGCTAACTCAATGCAGCCAAACACCATTGAAACACAAATCACCATTGTTGCTTAACCTCATTCCATATCTTTTGCACTTTTTTTGCTTGGTTTTGAATCCATAGATCAAATCGTTTTAGTTTGTGGGAGTTGGAAATTCGACCAAAATCGTTGGTTCTTTCTAGTAGATACTTCCCATCGTTGTAAAATCATGAACTTGAGTGAAGATGTGCGTTATGATGAGTTTGTGAGGGTGGTGCATGAAGATTTTGAGCTAAATCAACAGATTTACAAGATACAAATGAGTTACATATCAAATGAACTCATGCATGCACTACCACAAGATACACCTCCTATATTCGTGACTAACGAGAGGCAATTGTGTGGGTATGTGCAACAATTTAGAAAAGAGTCTATTCATATATGTGTGGAGATTTCAAAGAGATCTCATGTTCCGGTGGAAGAATGTGCAAGATTTAAGCCTAAATACGAGCCTTCCTTTGAACCATTTGATTCAACGTTTGGAAGAGTGAATTCAACGTGTGGTAGAGTTACTTCAACATGTGGTAGAGTTAGGTAGACTTTCAAACAAGAAGAAGAACATGTTGACTACGATAACGAAGCGGAAATGAGATTCGACTACTATGAGGATGCAGATGGTGCAAGCTCTGGTGATGAAAACTTCATAAGTGTTTAGAGGAAGTGTAAAGAAGAAGATAGAAAAATCTTCCTATTAAGAAAAGAGATTCGACATTTCAGGATGAGTACTTGGACATCAAAATGAGGTCACTTCAATTAGCTGTGGGACAAATTTATCCCACAAAAGAGGATCTTGAGTCAAGGTTGAAGACATATTCTATTTTATATAGGCTTAACATCGATGTCGTATCATCAACGAGGATGTTATTGGTTGTGAGATGTTGGGTTCCAAACTGCACATGGAGAGTCCGTTCTTCACGCCAAGACCCTGATAGTCCGTATTTTTATATCCTGATATATTATGGAGAACACACTTGCTCAGTTACGGAGAGGTCATCTCGGGCACGTCAAGCAACACCCGATATTCTGGGTTATTAATACTTGGATTTTGTTGGTGGTGTTGGCCCTTCTATTCTACCCGCCCATGTCGCTGAATCACTAAACAAATGTTTCGGTTTTAAGTTACAATTCCTTTATGGTTGACTTTGGCAAAGATAAAATAGTACGTGGTAGACTTTTGGTAGATTTTTGGTAGACTTTAGTAAATGTTGGTAGACTTTGGTTGATTTTTAAAAGACGCATGGTAGACTTTGGTTGACCTTTGGTGGACTTTAGTTGAGTTTGGGTGAGTGTGGCAGAGACGCATGATAGACTGTGGTAGAGTTTGGTTGAGCTTGGTTTATTTATGTTTGATATAAGTTCCGCTTTTTGTTTGAACCTTGTACAGATAAAGTACTGGAAGACACATCGTACTTTAAGGGAAGCTCGAGTTCTAGTGACAAGAACTTCAGAGAATAGTTTCGAAGAACTTCCCTCGTATTTGTATATGATTGGACGAGCAAATCCGGGAACACTTGTCAAGCTTGAAGTTGATGGAGAGGATAAGTTCAAGTTTCTATTCCTTGCAATCGATGCAAGCATAAGAGGATTTCCGTATATGAGGAAGGTTGTTGTTGTTGATGGAACATTTTTACAAGGAAAATATAAAGGGACTCTTTTCACGGCAACAATACAAGACGGGAATTTCAACATTTTCCCTATGGCTTTTGGTGTAGTTGACACCGACAATGATGAATCTTGGGAATGGTTTTTTAGACAACTCAACCACATCATTCCTAATATACCTCACTTTTATCGGTTTTGAGCTTGTTAATTCAGTTATTTTCAGAGTATTTGTCTGTATTTTAGAGTCTTTTCAGGTCAAAAACACGAAGAATTGGAATCATGCTCATTGGATTGCATTGGAAAGGTTTGGAGCAATTTCTGAAGTTTTCAGCGAGAAGAGAGATCGATCAATCAATACACTTAGTTATAGAAGCGCTCGACACGTTGATCGACCTCACATTCAGTGCTTGATCGATCAACCACCTGAAGATTCAAGCGCTCGATCTGATGATCGACTTGGCAACTTGGGAGATCGACCACATACCAGTGATCGATCGATCAACTCCTTGATCGATCTATCAATGACGTCACGAGAAGAAACCTAATTTTCTTATTTTGTTCTTGCATACCTAGTTTAGATGAACAATTGTTTTTAACCAACGACAGTTGATTCTTAAGAGCAATTGTGGAAAATTGAACCTAATCGAATAAAGTTTATTTGCAAGTTGGAACCAACGATAGTTAGAATCTCTAGGTTAGTAGATAGAGTAATAGGTGCAACGACAATTGGCCTATTAGAATTTATGTTCAAGTCGAGAATAAGAATTGAAAAGTACCTTGAATAGTTTCCCTGATAAGAATTATATTTCCTGAATGAATACCCGATGCCTGATGCTTTTTAATTGTACTTCTTATTTGGTAAGTAGTTAGTTTAAATTCTTAGTTTTGAATTGATATAGCTTGAAAAAGAATAGAAGAATCGAAAGTGGGATATTGATTCCTTGTGGAATTCAACCCCTAAATACTACTAGGATTTGCTGTGCACTTGCAGTAGAATATAGGGTTAAAACCTAAGCGATCAAGTTTTTGGCGCCGTTGCCGGGGAACCATTAAGTTGCCTTTTGATTTACTATTTAATTTCTAGTCTATATCGTTTACTTATGCTTTTTCTTTTGTTTGTTTTTGTGTTTCTTTCAAGTTTATGGTAAAAATAAGTCAAGGATCTGAAAGCCTGCTGAATTTCGATAACGAAGAGCTTGCTAGGATTGAAAGGGAGAAGAGACGAGGTAGGAACATGAGTCAACAACCACCAGAAAATCCGAAAGCGAATTAGGATGTGATGCAAACTGTAGAGCAGTTACAGAGGGAATTAGCTGAAATCAGGAGAAATCATACGCCTGCTCAATGCAGAGCAATAGGTGATATGGACACTCCTCACACCTACTATCGGAACAGATCCGTAATTCACCCTCCACCAATTCAGAGGCAAGATTTTGAGATCAAGCCTCAGCTAATAGGATTGGTGAAACAATATGTCTTCAATGGTCTTCCAGGCGAGAATCCTATGGATCATATAGAGAATTTCGAAGACATGTGCAACACGACAAACTCTAATGGTATACGTGAAAATTACGTCAAGTGTAAGCTTTTCCACCATTCATTGTCTGATAAAGCTTCTAGATGGTTGTGGTCTTTACCTCCAGGTTCACTTACCACGTGGGAGGAAGTACGAGCTGCGGTTTTGGATCAGTTTTACACCAAGTCAAAAAATGCAGCACTTAGGAGTAAGATTTTGGCTTTTCAGCAACGTTCTGGTGAGTCTTTGAATGAAGCTTGGGAGTGTTTCAAGGAGTATCAGAGAGATTATCCCCATGATAGCTATTCTGATGAGCAACTGTTGAATACTTTCTACGGAGGAATCGAGTGGGAGTACAAGAATTCTTTGAATGCTGCTAGCAATAGAGATTTCATGACTAACACGAGAGATGAAGCCTTCACTCTCATCGATAACTTGGCTACAAGTTCTGGAAATCATTGTCCTTAGTATGACTGCAGTAAGAGAGTTAACAGTGTTGAGATACAGAGGATTGATGACATAGCTGAGAAGCTCGATATGCTTATTAGAGCAAATTAGGGAAGCAAGAGAAATGTGCACCAAGGCGAAGACAGCATAGAAGTGGCGCAAGTTCAGGATGATTCGAAGATGTCAGATGATCAGAGAGAGATCGATTATGTCAACTGGCAGAACAGAGGACATAATCATAACTACCTTTCCTACAGGAGCACCAATGTTGAGAATCTGCAGGATGTTGTCTTTCCAGCTCCAATAATGCCCCAGGGATCGCCTTTTTAAGGCAAACTTTTTGTGCAAAGTTTAGGTCAGAGGTGGAATAATTAGAAGCCATATAACTAGAATGCAGGAGGATACATATGGCAGAAACCATACAAGCCGTACGTGTAGCAACCCAAGGAGCAACCAACTCTAGTAACCTCCTTAGGTACATATAACAATGAAATTAAGGCGTTGATTCAGTGGCTTGCATCTGAGTAACAGAAGACTACTAGGGAGTTGAATGTCAAGATGGATAGCATGTACAATGATTTGAACAGCAAGTTTGAGTCAGTTTCTGTGCACCTAAAAAAGTTGGATACTCAAGTAGCTCAAACTGCTGAGGCTATGAGGAGACCGCAGGGAGCTTTACCAGGGAAGGTTGAGAAGAACCCAAAAGAATCCTGCAATGTTGTAAAATTTGATGTTGAAGACTCAACTGTGAGTAAGGAAGGCAAGTACAGACCTCCGATTCCATTTCTGAAANCTCCGATCCCATTCCCGAAAGAGCTTACCAAACTCGAAGATCAAGGAGAGTTCACCATACCTTGCATACTTGGGAAGCTAGTCTTTAGTGATGCACTATGCGATTCTGGAGCTAGTGTGAATGTGATCTTTTTGGAGACAATGAAGAAGCTTGGTATTGATTTACTGTAGGAGCATAACTCATCTATCTCTTTTGGAGATGCGACTTCTAAGTCACTAAGAGGAAGATTGGTTGACTTCACTCTTCTGGTCAGAAACTGCAAAGTTCCAACAGACTTTACTGTGGTTGAGATGGCAAGAGGAGGAGTTGTTCCGATTTTGCTAGGAAGGCCATTCCTCAACACAGTGGGAGCAAGGATTGAATTCCCAAATAAGAGAGTTGTGCTGGAGAATGTAGACAAAGACATCTCCAATCCGATTAGAACTGCAATAAGTGACTTGTGTGGAATGATTAGAGTTGGTGATGAGAAGCAATCATATTCTAATTCTGAGATCTCGGTTGGTACAAACTCAAAAAGCCGTGAGTTGGACTATGAATCAGATGAAGAGTATCAGTTGTATCGTGAGCATGAAGAAGATTCAGCTGAATACGAAGACAATTGTATCCTTGACAATCTTGATGAATTTTCTAACTTTGCTATTGAGAATTTGTCTCTTAAGTTGTTTATTGGGAAGTTTGGACTTAAACCTTCAGAACTTTACACTGTGAAGAAGATTGACAATGACGGGATTGTAGTGTTGTTGGATACTACAGGATCTGAACTTCACAGGAAGGATGAACAACTGAAAGTGTTCATCATTGACGAGAAAATCACTAAGGGAGTGAACATTCCTCCTAATAGTGAATCCGCCATCTAAGTTGCATCCGAGTCAAGATAATGACAGTAAACAAGCGCTGAGTGGGAGGCAACCCACTATTAGGTAATTGTAGTTTTAGTAATTTTGTTCTTTTTGTTTTATTTTTCGTTTTAGTTGTTTTGGTTCAGGTGAGAAATTGTTCAGTGGGCAATGATCGATCGATCAACTCAACGATCGATCGATTAAGATGGTAAACAACGCTAGTACTCGATCCGTTGACCGACCAAGAAAATCATGATTGACCAATCCATGCTGAAGAGGATAGGCACTCGATCTAGTGATCGACCAAATGATGGATGATCGATCGATCAAGAATGATAAGGAGCTAGCGCTCGATCCATTATCGACCAATAGGAGAATGATTAATCGATCATGAAGAGAGGATAGTTTGCACTCGATCCATTGATCGACCAACCAGAGTTTGATCGATCGATCAACGGGGAGCAGAAAGAAGCACTCGATCGATTGATCGACTTACACGCGTAAAATTGATCGATTTGCGCGAAAGAGGATTTCACGATATGTGAGATCGATCGATCAACACATCGATCGATCGATCAAGGGCCCAGGTAAGTGTTCTTAACGCTAGAAAACACAGAATTTGGCCATAACTGTTTTTCAAGAAAGGGTTCTGAAAATTTTCAAACCTTCATATCTCTCTCGATTTTTAACCGTTTTCTTCAATTCAAAGGCCTAATCCATTCAGATTTTACCCTTCTTTCTGATTATATTGCTATCTCTCTTAATTGGCTAAGGTATGTTCTGTATTTGGCGATTTTCAGTCCGATTTTTAGGTTGAAATTGGGATTTGATTTCTTGTTGATTTCTAGCGATTAATTGATGATATATCATCATTAAATTGTGATTTCGAATCCTATTAGCCCATTGTTTGATTGATTATTGCCTAGAGATTGATTGCTAGGTTGATGGAGAATTTTTAGAGATTCTTGGAGTTTCGGCTCTGATTTTGAAGTTTGTGGATTGATAATGCATTGTTGGATGTTGTTATTGATCTTTGATTTAGCAATTAATTCACATATTCTTATTAGTTCTCAATATTTCAAATCCTCAAATTTTTTCAAGAGAAATTCACTGTTTTGGTCTTTCTTTGTTTGTGAATGTGTAGAGAATGGTTCGAACATCAGAAACCAATCCCAAGAGACTTACTAAGAAGGTCTGCAAATCTTCTAATCTTCAACAAGGACAACCTTCTCAGCAACCTTCTAGTGGTGCAAAATTTGGAGAGTGTTTACCTTGGCCACAACCCGAGAAGACGTATTTTGTTGCTGATGTTGAAGATAGGGTCAACACCTCAATGTCGAAGACCAACCTGGCTTATAAGAAGAGAAATGCTGATGCTGGTTGGTAGCGATTTCATGAGACTTTCTATAATTAGATGGTGACTAATTAGATCATTCCTACACGGTTTCTTTGCCGTGATACTTTGGATAGACTTGGCATTTTGGATGATGTTGTCTCGATGTTTGAGAATCTGGGATTGGCTGACTTCGCATTCACCACTCACCCACTGTATCCAAAGCCAGTTAGATAGTTGCTTGCTACTTGTGATCTTCACTTGGCTACAGATCCTCATGCTCCAATTTATGCTGCGTACTTAACCTTCATGTACAAGTCTCAGTTCCACGAGACTGAGCTTCATCCACGTCCGACTTCTTAGGCTCTTCCAAGGCCATCACCACCTCCGATGGTTTTATCTCCAACACCTTAAGGAGGCGTGCATTGATCGAGTTCTGCTGTCCCATTGCTTCCTCAAGCCTATGTAGCCTCTCATTCGTGACCGCCTGGTCTACTCTCTTCTCCTCCAGCCTTGCAAGCCGTTCCAATCTGTTAATTTGATCAAATTTCATCACATCAAAAGCCTCATTCATGAACTGCAACATTTGTAACATCATGTTCTGCTTCTCCCCTTGTTTTTTGGCCTCAAACTCCTTCCTCTATTTCCTCTCCAACCTTTATATATCTTTTTCTTTGGCCACCTTTTGAGACTCGGCCAGAGTCATATCGGGTAGCAAGTCGGTAGTCTCCTTTGCCTTAGATGTCTCCTTTACCTTTGGAGTCTCCTTTGCCTTTCGAGTCTCCTCAGCCTTTGGACTTTCATGAGGCTTAGACTTAGACTTCGCCTTCTTTGTACTCCAGAGCTCACGTTGGGATCTCTCGGCCTTCCTCTTCGTAGAAGCTGGAATAACCCAAAAACGTCTCATCTACTGTCCCATCCAGAATGTCTCGGATCATCCTGTCAATTTTGGGATCACGAACATCTCTAGGCCACTCTGGATATATCTCTTCGTAAGGCTTTTGAAGAAGGTGGACCATATTAACCTACAAATGAGCAACAATAAGTCAGACATGAAAGATATGATTGATCAATCAAACTCAACCAAACTAACCATAACATCAACCAAACTTCGCCAAACTATAATATAACATACACCAAACTCAACCAAACTAATAATAACATTAACCAAAATCTACCAAAGTCAGCTAAACTAAAATATAACATACACCAAACTCAACCAAACTAATAATAACATTAACCAAGATCTACCAAAGTCAACCATACAAAAATATAACATCTACCAAACTCAGCCAAACTAAAATATATTGTTCACCAAGCTCCGCCAAACTGAAATATAACAACCACCAAGAACCAACCAAAGTCTACCATTACTCTGCTAAGATCAAGCACACCTTAACCAAATTCTATCATGACTCTACCACACACCAAATAACTTTGAACCAAGATTTACCATAAGAAAACTCACCTTGTTGCCACCGGTTGTCTTCTTGTCAGCTTCGAAGACATCCTCAATATCTATACCGCGGCAAGACCGCGACACCCACTGCAAAAGTGGAACCCGACCCTTTCTTCTACCTCCACACATTACTCATAGATGTGGGATATACTCGGAGACCCATATCTGAAGCACGTGCACAAAACCGTGCACATTTAGTGTTGAAGAAGACAGAGATGCTTGGGAGAGTGATTTGAGGAGGGATGGAAATGCTACTCTCCCCCAAGGATGCCTTTTGAATCTTTCCGAATCCATCACTAATTTGGCATAGTAAATAGGGATCCTACTATTGTTGTGCAAACCAAACACAACAACAAACAACACCACCATCAAACCTACCATCTTCCTCTTAGCAAGAGACCATTCCTTGCATACCTTGAAGACCCCCTCAAGCTCTCCCCAATTTGGACCATCACTGTGAACTAAACCCATGTCAGCCCATAAATCTCTGACCGCTAAGTTTCCCAATCATTAGGATTAGGCAACCCACAACTCAGCTGCGTGACATGATGAAACTCATGAAGAGAAAATCTTATTGGCCGACCATTAGCCAACACCCAAATCTCATTCGCCTTAGGTGTGTCAAGCATATTCCCCAACAAATGTTGCACGTATTTGCTTGACCATGAAAAATATGTTCCGGCAAATTGCAATATTAGGCAAAGTTGACAATTCCTCTATATGTCATCGTAAGCATCCGCTCCAATAAGATCTCTCATTGTTGTTATTCTCTTCAATGTGCAATAGTGGCTTATGGGTCTGTTTACCAACGGGAGCCTTCCTGCTGCAACCGCCCTCTTGGGATACTTCTCCTGATCCCCCATAGCTGTGAAAAGAAAACAATTAAATAGTAAAATATTAAACTCAACCAAGATCATCCAAAAAAACCAAAGTCAATCACACTTTAACGTATCTCAACGAAGGTCATCCAAAAAAAAAACCAAAGTCAACTACACTTAAACGTAACTCAACCAAGATCATCAAAAAAAAACCAAAGTCAACCACACTATAACATAACCTGCCAAAACTAACCACCGTCTACCACACTTAAAGATAACTCTACCAAGGTCTTCCAAAAAAACCAAAAACTACCACACTATAACATAATTTCGCCGACGTCAACCAAACTACACCACACATAAACTAGTTTCACCTAAATCTACCACACTATAAACTACATTTACCAAACTCTACCAAAGACCACTACACTAAATTTGACAATCTCAACCACACTAACGATTACTTTACCAAACTCAACCGAGACTCTACTATGTGTAACGAAGACAAACCCAGAAAATCTACCAACCTATACCACATTACCAAACTAAGAATCGAGAAAAACCCACAAAATCAACCAAAATCTACCAAAGTACAAACTAAGAAATCGAGACTAAACCCATAAAATCTAGACCCAGAAACTTGGAATAAATGATTTACCTTGACCAATTTACCTTGGAATAAATGCTTTGAATCGGTCAATATGTAAGTAAGTTTAGCACAAACCTTAGAAAAAAAATTTCGAATGTTAGAGTTCGAAATCTCTAAATAGAGCAATTGAGAGTTCGAAATCCCTAAACATATGCTACATTACCTTCAATACAAGACCATGTTAAGAAATTCGAAGAATCACTCGAATTTCAGAGAAAAAAATTTCTGGGTTTCTATGGAGAAGAACACGAAGAAGAGAGAAGAAGAAGAAGAGAAGAAGCACAGAAGAAGAAGAGAAGAATAAGAGAAGAAGAAGCCACGAAAAAAGAAGAAGAAAATTGAGATGAAGAAGAAGAAGAAGAACAAGAAAAATCGAAGAAGAAGAATGAAAAGAGAAAGAGAGAAGTTACGAAGAAGAAAAAAGAAAAAAAAAGAAGAAGAAGTTATAAAGTGTTTTAGCAGTATTTTTTTTATACAGTTTTTTTAGTGGTATGATTGTAAATAAGTAGACAAAAACAATTTTTTTTTGAATTTTTTCCATACCTTTTTTTGACAAATTTTTGGAGAATATTTAAGTCATTAAGGTATAAATGTAGACTATTTAATTTTTTTTTTTTTTTTTTTTTTTTTTTTTTTTAATCACCATATCTTCTCTTTTTCTTGCGAGCAAATCTCAATTATTTTATTGTAGTTAAAATGTTCTAACTTCAAATAACATATGTGAAGCTACCAAAAGACTGAATAATGTAACTAAACATATTTAGACATGTAATTAATCAAATTTAAAGAAGAGGGGTCTTTCATAAGTTTGAATGGGTAAGGCGATGACGGCGAGATCCACCATTGAAGATGGCGATGGAGACGACGGTGAGGAA
>OVAX01003531.1:0-18952 GCA_900406405.1 Lepidium africanum | reverse complement strand
CCCTTTTAAGGATCCACACCACTGAATAGCTACTTCATGTTCTATACTCCGTGATTTCAGTGAGCACAAGAAGGTACAAGTTTACGCACAATCCCCGCTCACCTTAAGCATCATCTAATGAGTTACAGGTTGAAGAGCTTTCATTTTTAGTTATTTTGCCACACTAAGCTCAAGAAAGGAAAATGTGCAATGCATCCGCAGGCCCTAACTCGGCAAGTTAAGTTCAGCTTAGAAGGAAGCAAGCCTGATTCTATCAAGACACAACACAAGCACAACTTTCCAAGGTGAACGATCCACCTATAAGCTTACTACAGAGAGAGATCACCAGACCACTAAGTTCACTATGGTTACTAGCTAACAATCTAGCAAGAGTGCCTAACTCCAACGAGTTGATTCCCATACAAACTAGACTCGATCCTAATATGAAATGCATGTGAATGCTAAAAATAAAAATTTTTATGGGTTTTTATGCAAGTTAGAAAAATGAGATGAAATTTAAGCTATGAATGAATGAATGCGAATGAAAAATCTTAATGGATTTTTATGCTATGTATGTGATGCATGTAAAATCAAGTTAAGATCACAAAAGCGTAGTTAGCAACTCCTAGAACCCTCCCCCAAACTTAAATCACATAGTCCCTGTGTGAATATAAGCTTGAAGTTGAATCCTAGGTCAACAAAGCAAGAGCTCATATGCAGTTGTGATGAAACAGTTGGAGTTTTAGGTACCTTGGGACTGAGCTCGCCACTCTCTTGAAGAGTCAGGCTGAGCTCACCATTCATGCAGGCTGACTGGGTGGCGAGTTTGAGCTGTTTGTGCCTGATTGAGCTGTACTCGACCTTTGTTATGCCAAAAGTGTCTTCACCATGATCTAACACACAAAACAGCATAAAACGAGCAAAGAAAAATTGCAAGCATATATTTACAAAGATATGCATGGGATTGCCTCCCAAGTGCGCTTGTTTAAAGTTTCTAAGCTTAACTTAAATTTTTTTTTTTTTCGATTTTCTATGCCTTAGATGCTATGTTACTAAGAATGGTGTTGGAGCTTGTGGTCTTAGAACTTGAAGAGGTGGGCAGTGGAGTCGTTCATTTCTTCGAGTGTGTAGCTCGCTGGGTTGACTGTTGGTGCTGGAGTTGTATCATCGAATGGCTTAGTGTGTGTGCTTGGCTCGCTTGTGGTCGTATCAGGTGGAGGTGACGAGCTACCGTATCACATCCTATGCAATTCCTTCCTGCTTGGCTTCGCCCTTCTTAGCCTTGGCTCAGCTGAAGAGTGGCGAGCTTGGCTTGGTTCTGCATTTGCTGAAGTGTAAGTCCCCTCTGTTGAGACTGAATGACGTTGTGGTGCTGCTTCAGCTTGTTCTTGTTGAGGCTCACTGTTGAACCTTCCCCTAAGCTCAGCCATTTCCCTCCTTATTTGCTCCTTCTTCCTTAGTCAGATTTCTAACAGTTTTGACCAACCACTTTCCCAGCCTATGTAGTTTGCCAATCCTCTTATGAGCTTCTTTGACAGGAACACCCATCCTTGGTTGATTATACTCCTCGAAGAAGTATTTTTCAGGCTCATCTTCACTTTCAATCTTAGCTTGTGGCAGCTCAGGCTCTGTCACAGGCCCAACTCACCGAAACATGTCTAAGGGGTGTACAAACTCCACATTTTGTACTGAGCTCAATTTTGTGCAGGGTAGAAGAATTTCAGTGTTATGCTTAGACGGGTGGTAGAGGTTGTAAACGAGTTCACCTTTAGGTCCTTTCTTGCTTAGCACTTCTAAACTTCTGAGTTTTTGCAAGTTCAGAAACCTTGGTGCCACAACGTTGTCCTCGTCGTGATTTAGCTCAATACCACAAGCCACCAAAAGTGGAGTTACAACCCCACCAATGCTTACAGCTTTCTTGTTTTGGCGCATGATCTGGTTCATAGCTCTTGACCTGTAGACAGTGAATTACCTAGCTAAAGTATAGGCCAAACCTGCACTCGCATTGTCTCCATCCAGCTCTTTTCCAGTTGAAGTTGTTCCAATTATTGCTGAAAGGATGATGTCTAGTTGCTGCATCTCCCTTACGTTGATTGGTCCAGGAGAAGGCCGCGAATATAACAAGTTCCCTATCACTCGCCTGGCAATATTCACTATTGGGTTGCGAATTTGCTTCTAGATGGAACAAAGGGCCTCTCCCCACTCAGCATGAACAATACCTCATCCAGCTCGCCGTCTGCTATTCTTGGTTGCCCGGGTGCACCCGCTTTGAAGCCATATAGCTCTTGCATTTGCTTGAGGTTGAGCTCATACTCAATGTCATGCACTGTAAATTTGATGGATCCCCCTCCACTGGCTGCTAGTTGCTCTACAATTAACTTCTTGTTTAGCTTAACCTGGATCATTGCTAGGAATTGAGTAGTCTCCTCCTTCTAACATGGATACACCATTGAGGCGAGTTGAGACACTCCAACCACATCCAACATGAGGTTTACATCCCCAGCTATTCCCAGTAATTCTAAGGTTTCCTTGTGAGGGTATAGAGTACCCTTGAAACCATTGAATGACAGAGCAGCGTAATAGCCTTCCGGTGTTTTCTCCAAGGGGCGCAACTGAGATGGCCTAGGTGCACGCCTTTCGTCCATGATGATGTACGCATGTTCGGTGGTATAGCCATCCTGCATCAATTCATCTATGCCATGGTTGAATTCAGCCTCTTCATTTTCCTTTATAAGCGAGTTATCTTTGATATTGGCTTGGGGTTCATCATCTTTACTTGAAGATGGTATAGCCAAATTATTCCCTTTGTTTTTCACCATAGGAACCTCCTCCTCACTCTCTGAGCGTACAGCTCGCCTAGCTGGTTGGCGAGTTGGAGGTGTATACTCTTCATCTGAGCTTTCCTTTTGCACTAGCCTTCTCCAACGACTTGTCTTTTTCCTAGTACTTGGCTTTGGTCTTTGTGTCTCCTGAATATCATCATCCAACGGCATTTCTCTACTAAGGACGTTGCGTCGAGCTTGCCATCGTGCCCTTTTTGCCATTGTCTTCGGATAGGGAAAAAAATGAAAAATAGCCACGGTAACTCGTCACCTAGTTGCTGTGAACTTGCCAAGTACTTGATGTGAACTCACCAAAAATTTCTTCTGGACTCGCCAAATAGCTGAACTGAACTCACCAAAAATGGCTTGAACTCGTCACTCAGGGGTTGAACTTGGCGTCAACTTGCTTTGAACTTAGTAGAATTGCTCAACAAAGCTTATTGTCGCCTGCAATCTTTCTACTATGGATCGTTTCAAGCAATACCTTAGTCAATGCTTTCACATGATGGATCTCGGCAAGTTAAAATACTTCCTTGGTATTGAAGGTGCTCGAAATTCTGAGTGTTTCTTTCTATCCCAGCAGAAATATGCTCTCGATACCGTTGTTGAAACTGGTCTTCTTGCTGCAAAACCCACTTCTACTCCTATAGAGCTCAATCACAAGCTCTCACTTGCTGAAGGTCCTCCATTAGCTGATCCGCAGCCCTACAGACGACTTGTAGGACGCTTGATTTACTTGTGTTTTACTCGGCCAGAGTTATCTTATGATGTTCACATTCTCTCTCAATTCATGAAAGCTCCTCTTGAAGCTCATTGGCAGGCTTGTCTTCGTGTTGTTAGATACATCAAAGGTACACCGGCACAAGGTATCCTTCTTCACTCTGATTCTAACTTTCAGCTTACAGCATTTTGTGATGCTGATTGGGGAGCATGTCCACTGACACGGCGGTCCTTAAGTGCCTATATCATTTACTCGGCAACTCACCTATTTCGTGGAAGACTAAGAAACAAGAGATTGTTTCTCTCTCATCTACTGAAGCCGAATATTGTTCCATGGCTTATGTAGTGAAAGAGTTGAAGTGGCTGAAGGAGTTACTTCATACTTTTGGTATTTCTCATGATCCACCTATGAAGCTATATTGTGATAGTAAGTCCGCTTTGCATATTGCTGCCAATCCTGTCTTTCATGAATGCACAAAACATATTGAACGTGATTGTTACTTTGTTCGGGATGCTCTTGTGGAGAAACTCATCACAACCGAACGCCTTACGACAAAGGAACAACCAGCTGATTTGCTCACCAAAACTTTGCCTACACCATCATTCACTTATCTACTACACAAGTTGGGGATTCAAGCTATTACACCGCCAACTTGAAAGGGGTATTGGAGAGGAAATATGTAATATTTCTTTATAGGTAGGATATTCGTATTGTACATTTATGTTTGGTTTTTAGGTTATAAATACTCTCATTAACAAATCAATAAACAACTTTTCCCAATACTGTTTTCATAATGTTTAGGATGGTCGAGTGTGATGATAATTTAGGTCCGAAAGCTAAAGAACACAAAACAGTATCCTTAATCAAAATTTTGTCTGCTCTAACTTGCATTTGTTTTTATCGTTTATAAAAGAAAGGATTGGAACCGAATTGTTCATACAGTAACCGAATCAACTAATGAATGTGTATAAGCTCAACATTACTAAACATAATGTTTCTACATTTCTGAACATATATAACATTATTTCACTTCAAGTGAGAAATTCAGGCTTCTAGCCGAGACGTTGGTTCTGTCTCCCTAATTTGTAAAACTTCTCTGTGTCATCTCTCTCTCTCCTATCGTACTCTGTTCAGCTTTTTTTTTTTTTTCATCCAAACTGGTGATTGATCTTGAAATCGTGACTAGAAAGAGCAAAAGAGCTGTTGAGCAGTAGTAATTTGCCACATTATTTTTTTCTATTGACAATGTAATCAGCTAGACACAACAAGGGAGCCACTTTATCTGAATCAAATGCCTTAAGATGCTCATGCGCTTCTTCGTTCAACTGCTTGGCATATTCTCTCGACTTTGCCACTCCCATCACTTTTGGATACGTCAGCTTTCCTGCAATCAAATCTTTACCTGCAGTTTTCCCCAACTCTTGTGATGACTTAGTCACATCAAGCACATCATCCACAACCTGAAACATCAACCCAATACATCTAGCGTATCTCCTAAGTCTCTCAATCTCTTCATCAGACCCACCTCCCACTATGGCTCCTGTAACCGTCGCTGCTTCAAGCAACGAAGCTGTTTTATGAATATGTATAAACTCAAGATGTTCCAATTCAGATTTACTCTCTACAAAGCTCATGCCTTCTCCAGCCAGATCTGCAGCTTGACCCGCAACAAGCCCTTCCGTTCCTACAGCTTTAGCCATCTCTACCACAGCCTGCAGAACCCTCTCTGGAGGAACACCTAACGAAGTCGATTTAGCCAACTTCTTAACAGCCAAAGCTATGAGCGCATCAGTAGTTAAAACAGCTATATCCTCGCCAAAAACTTTATGATTGGTGGGTTTTCCACGGCGTAGACAATCATCATCCATACAAGGAAGATCGTCTTGGATGAGAGACGATGCGTGGATCATCTCAACTGCACAAGCAGCAGGCATTGCGGTTGCTTCTTGGCCACCTACGAGCTCGCAAGCAGCTAAACAGAGCATTGGCCTTACGCGTTTTCCATCGGAGAGAAGTGTGTACCTCATAGACTCACGGATCTTGAGTACTGGCTCGCACAGAGGAATGGACTCGTCTAATGCTTTATTGACAGAGTTAGCCTTATTGACCATGTATGTCATAAACTTAGAGTCATGGCTTGTGATCGACGAAAAATGGCGGACGGATGGATTAAGGTTTCGGGTTAGCCGCATTGTAGAGGATAGGGATCTCCCGAATAAGAAGTGAAGAGAGAAATCGACGGAGATGAAAGTGTAAACAAGAGCTTCTCGATTTTTCATGTTTTGCTTTTGTTTGACCTTTTTCAGAATATTTTATTGTAAAGGGTTTAGGGTTTATGTATCATTGGTCCGGCCATTGTAAACTTGTAGGGTTGCTTCTTCTCCTCAAGAACTGTTGACCAACTTGCCCTTTTGTCCTGACAACGACATTAATAAGAGATCTGATCTGGTCTGTATTGAGTATTGACTAAGGCGTTCTCCTCTCTTTTGGAAAATTATATTGAGAAAACAAAAAACTCTGTATGCCTCCTTTTTGTTGTCGTGCCTTTTTTTGGTAAAAACTAAAAGAATCACAAAAGGAAAAATTTAAGAGTTAAAAACACAAAGTACAAAAGCTGAGAGCCGAGTAGTCTCCTCGAAGTGTGTAACCACTACTCTAGACACGTGGATTCCGGGTTTATGGTCGGATACAGCTAGGTCAGATATTTATAACGATTACATGAAATATATTCATTAATCTAAGGGCTTGACTAAATCATATACCTAAAAATCATGTCCCATTATATATCAGAAAATTGTCATTGTTGAGAAAAACATTGAAATTTTGAGCAAATTTAGTCACAGAAATCCATCATCTACCTAGTTGATACATGATTTGAGCATATAGTGAAACAAATCGATAGCTGTAAGATTTGTTTCTTACATAATTCAGTTACGTTCCTGCATAGAAATCCTGTATCAAATCATAACGTAGAAATATTCTATAAAGGATTTCCGGATGAACAATTGGAATTGGGAAAGAAAGATAAAAATAATGAATAATTGAGTATAGAAGAATGATGATACAAAGACTAGTTTGCACGCCACAAACACGATAATCAAATCAAATACAACGAAAAAAATAATTCAAGAAGGGAACGAAATAAAATAAACAATAAAAACGCCTTGGGAATAAGGACATTTGATTCAGCAAGTGGAAAACAAAGATGTTTTGAGTATACCAATCAGATCCAAGAAGGGTCTTCCAGTTATGCACTTTGGTATGTTTTCTACATACCTTCCTCAACAGCTGAGTTCCTCTCATGCAGTGGCTGCAGTGCAGATTCTGGCAATGTGTTTTGCTTTAGATTCCGTTTAATTGTTACCATTTCCAACTTATGTCTCCTCTTCAGCTTTTCCATTTTCTTCTTCAGCTTCTCGTTTTCTTCTTCTACTTCAATAAACTTTTTCTGCAACCAAATATGTTCATAGTGGAGCCCAACAGTCAGAAAACAATGTCACATTCTCAATCCAATAGTTTATCAATTATAAGATATTGAGAATTTTGTTTACCTCAGAAGCTGCTGCGAATTGTTCTGCTTCTCTGAGTCTAACAAGAACTTCTCCAGCAGTATGAACAGCTTCAGCAGTATCCCTTAGTTGAAGCTTGAGGCTTATGTTCTCCTTCTTCAACAAATCTCTTTCTCTTTCTCTTTCAACTCTTAGAGCTGAGAGCTCAGAAGAAAGTGATTTAGCAAAACGAGAACCGCAACCCTTTTTACCGGCCTTTGCTACTGCCTTCTTTAACTCTGTTATCCATTCCACCGTTGATTTATACTTTGAGCCTAAGTCATTGTACTTCTCCTGTAGTTCTGTGTAGTGTTCAACAAATCTGGCATGACCAAGAACAGCTCTTCTAAGTGCATCCTCTAACTCCTCAGTAGATAATTTCTCTTCTTTGAGCCGTGCTTCAGCTTCGTCTGCACGTGTACGTTGAGTTTCAACCTCAACTCTGAGTTCGTCGCTCAATAAAATCCACTCGCTTTCCAATTCTGTACACCTAAGTCTTTCTTCCTCGATATCTATTTCAGCATTCTTGCTACGGAGTTGAAATGAACGAGCCAACAGAGATGATCTCAGTTCATTGGTGGACATGGTTGCAGGCATCTGCAACTTGCTTTTCAGATCTTCAATTTCTTTGAGTAATGCCTCCTTCTCAGCAATATCAAAGATTTTCTTATTGGAGTCGTCATCTGGGTTTTGTTTTAGTTCATATTTTTCAATTATGGCTTCCGCTTGGTCACGCTCAACAACATCATTACAGCTGAGAAACTGCAGAACCATGAAATTGGAATATATGTCACAGTCTCTCAAATCTTTCACTATAGATTATTTCGGAGTAAATAAAAGCAAGAACCAACCTGGTTATCATTTGCTGAAGAAATTTGTTCTCCATTACTTGCGTCTACAAGCTCTTCTGTTTCTTTCTCAGTTTGAAGTTTATGTTGCTCTACCTGAAGAAGATATAATATACTAGCCTGCTTAGCCATATGTGCTGATCCAAGTTTCAATTAACATAAACACAGAATGTGGATTACTAGCTGCGTTAGCTGTTGAATTTTGGCTGCTTGCTCTGTGCACAAATTTTGAAGCTCTCGCTGTTTCTCAATAACCCCTTCCATATGATGATTATCATCCTGATTTACAATGTTCCAATAATGTTAGCTTTAAGATAGCTGTAATTTTAACTAAAATCTATAAAACATACTTTGTCTGCTTTATGACTTGATATACTTACTCCATCAACTACACTTGATACTTTAGAGCTGCAAAGTCTGCAGGAAGAACAGAGTGGCGACAGAGGTAGTCGATCATCTCTTACAGATTTATCATCTTGCAGCATCTCTGTGGAAGGTGTCATGATCACGTTGTCAGAAGACAAAGAAACTGAGCATCGGTTTGATGCAGGGTTCAGTGGATTGTCGATAATATCTAAGCCTCTCCGCAGACTAGCAGCTAGAGATTCTGTAGAGCCTGTGAAAATCTTGCTTCCACGTAAAGATGATCTGATATGTTGGCTCTCTGCAAGACCTGTGGATTTTCGGCTCTGCGCCAGGCTATTTTGATTCCTGAGACATGATGAAGAAAGAGCTATGCTCTTCCTTAGAGACTGCCTGATTTTAGGAGACTCTGACTGTATTGGTTCTTGCCAGATTAAGGATTGACGACAGGGATTGATTGATATGCTGTTTTGAGATGCAAATTCCGTTATCCTGGAATCCGCAGTAAATTTATTTGTTGTTGCAGCACTGTCTTCATCGTGTTCTTTCAATGATTCACCGAAATCTTTCTCTTCAGCTTCTACTTCTTCTGAACAAAACTCATCATCATCCATTAGCTCTGATTCCCCGAATGCTGTTACAAAGGAAGAGCTGACTGACTCTCTATAGACAGGAAGCTTCTTTAGTTTCTGGTTGAATGAACCACGCAAGGACTGGATCTGCTGATGCAGTTCCTTCACATCATCCTCATCAACTGTAATCTCTTCCTCGTAATCATTTACATTTGGCAGCATCAAAGAGCGGTTTAGACTAACTCTTAGTTGATTCAAACTTTCACGTGCATTTTTTGCTCCGAAATAATCATTTTTACTCCCAACAGAATGACAAGCATCAGCCTTGGCTCTTGTAAGTTCATCCTGCAAAAATTATGAAATGATATTTTAGTTACATTTATCTTCTAAAAAGCCTAGATGTCACTCATCGGGTGGAAGAGGAGACTACACCTTTAGTAGACGAATCTGGTCACTCAAGTCATTCACATCTTCTTCTGAGATCTCATTTACTATTGGTTTGTTTCCCATGGATTTAGCCCGTTCACCAAATCGAAGGGTACTCATTGTTCTTTTTGTGTCTCTGCGTTACACAAACAAACTCTGTTAGTACATATAGTGGCCATCCTGTCATTAAGATGCTCAACTCTTTTGAGCTATGTTCATTCAATGTATTTAGCATAAAATTGAATCTTAATACTTGGTACCATCAGGCTATTATGTTATATATTTAACTGATACGTGATAACAATGTGAAAAAGAATACTTGTCGCTCGGAAATATGTTGCACAGGATAGTAAGTTTTGAATTTCCGCCGAGTGATTCTTGCAATAAATGCGTCAAGCATGATGTTTTATGAAGACTGCGGTCGGATATGCCAGGGTTAACGTTTTTCGCCAGAGCATTGACAACATGACTGCACCAAGATAAGAGTGCCAGTGTTAACAGATCGCTAATGAAGCTGTTAATTTTGTGTTCCCTATTTTGGACTCTAGTTTCTAAGTTGAACACTATGAAAGAAACACTGGTAGTTCATAAATTTATACCCCAGCTCTGACAGAGACTTTTTCAAGAATTTCTCTTCCTCCACACAATGTTTAGTAGCATCATGTTCACATGTTCCCGCTCCAGCAAGATCAACAAGGTTGATCCTGCTTGTTCTGGTAGTATTGAAACATCCTGATGAGGCACCCTGTGCGCAGATAATATTTGATCAATCGTTCATCAGATTAGAATACGCAAAAAAAAAAAAGAAAGTAACTATACTTTATTCCAAGACTCGACAATGAAAGATAGTATGATGTGTGATCGAGAACTTTGAAAACTTGTGCTAGTTGCTCCAACTTTCCGGCTTGAAAGGCCCTGAAAAGCAATTAAGCAGAACAAAGACACGGAGTCATTGAAGAAATGAACAGTCCATTAAGCTGAATGTGCAGTGCACAGAAGCGTAGTAAAACAATAAATAACTTGGAAAATTTTATACTTAACATATGAAGCTGGCATCATACCTTCATCAAGATTTGAGCTATATCCTCATAGCTATCTACGTATTCCTGAGTCAAGTTCTCCACATAAGTACCATTCTTTGCATCTTCCTTTATCTGTAAAATGACACAATAAATAATCTGAATATTACGCTCAATAAAGAATATAGCGAAAGAATATTTTAGATAAATGAAGCTGAACCTTAAGGTTTCTCTGGGTTTGATCGACCAAATCACTGATTTGTCCATTGTATATCTGCAGGAAAAGATTAAGCAATCTAACTTAGGAAACTATAAAACCATGCTTTCTCAGAAATTATTCCTTCCGATAGGTTTGGCATATGGACCTCAAGAAAGGAACAACGACATTGATAGTTCACTTCTTTTCCTCCGGACTTCATCTTTTCCTGCATAGTTGGCAAAAAGGATGATCCTTATTAATGAACCAATAATTATAAAACAAAAGCCATGGTACTAGTAAGAAGCATAACTTACTCTCTGGATTTCAGAAAACAACAGCTGAAAGATTCGAGGCGCAAGTCCTTGCTCCCCTTTAGGAGATGGATCCTCAAGCATTGAACTAGCTGGACCCCACATTGTGTAGGTCTTCCCGCTTCCATTCTAAGAAATCCAATAAAAGGGGATATATTCAACTTCTTACTGTCATTATCTAGTTCCAATAGCTCCAAAATCATAATCATTCAGTACCTGTCCATATGATATCACACTAGTGTTGTAACCTGATAATGCATCCCGAACCAAAGGAACACCTATTTGTTGAAACACATCCTCCTGATATCAACAAGTAAAGAAGTTTAAAACAACTTCAGCGTCTGAGAATTGTCAAAGAAAAAGATGCCTTCCTTCACCCTAATAGAATCCTCGAAATTGTGTGAGAGGGAGATAGGGACGAACCTGGTTTAGATTTGAGTCGAGAACAGAATCGAAAGTAAATTGGCGGTCCCTAACAGAATATGAATCTTTGGAAACCTTTTTCCCAGTCCAGCAATACTCCTTTGTAGGCTTAATCCTCATCACAACCTTGAAATATATAACTTAATTAGACCAGGCCTAGTTACGAGAATTATAGAAAATAAAGCAAAGCCTCGAACAGAAGCAACAGACCTTTACATGTGGATTCGAGGATTCTTCTACTTCATTGTGACTTTTTACTGCCGACATTCCCCTTCGCTAATATTAGGTTTAGAAATTCCAGCAAACAAAAACAAAAGGATGAATCCCACAATTGAATCAAAAGAGAGTAAGCAAATTGCAGAATAGGAATTTCACATACCCGAGACGCTGACATTTCACTTCGGCAATTGAGTGAATCCATCTGTTTCCTGGAAGCAGGTGATTTAGAGACAGAACGATTTCGCAGAGTATGTATGTTTGGATTGCGAGGAGGGGAGTTCTCGATGTCCGATTTAGAGGATCTAGGGTTTGAATTTGGTTTTAAGTGTGAGGGTACGGATTTGGGAAGAAAACTCCATTTAGAAGAAGTGGATAAGCTTCCATTGAAACGACTGTCAGCCATGGCTCCCCAAAGGACACAGCTTGGACCGACAGAAAGAGAGAGCTTGTGAGTGCGCGAGAGAGAGAGAGAAGGAGATGAAAGATTCAAAATTTGAAGGAGAGGGAAAGAGTAATGATGAATTTGTTTGCTTTTTGGGTTTTTTCTTTTAGATGAAGAAGCGATTATCGTTTCGGATCTACTCTTTACATTCGACCGTTGTAGGTTTTTCTTTTGAATTCACGATTCTATTTAATTTTATTTTAATATTTGTTTATCTTATGCAGTTCCTTTAACTTTGGATGCCTTCTTTAAAAATTTGTATTGATCTACTATTTAATCGGAAGACTAAGAAAATTAATTTTCTGACAACAAAATTAAATAAAATGTGTGATTAGTGATAGTAATCAATGAAAATTTTGTTTTTTCAATTGGAAAAATTGCTCAATTAACATGCGAATTTTGATTTAACAATGTACTTCGGAACTAGTTGATTAAACTTTCAATTTAATGTTGACTTTTGAAAAATATCAAACTTTGAGGTGATTCGGCCAAATGAACATACTGATAATCTTAAATCGAAAATTTTTCTAAATTCGAAAGCCGGACCAATTTTTGAAAGTTCAATTTAGTTCTTCTCTTCCTTTTAAAGAACCTCTAAGCTTGAATTTCTCTTCAAGAATGAACTCAAATTTGTTGGTTTGAAGTATCGGAAACAATATTTCAAATCGATGAATTTGAACTTATTCTTGAAAGAAAATAGAAAATCAAGCTTAGGGGTTCTTAAAAAGGAAGATAAGAACTAAATCAAACTTTCAAAAATCGATTTGGCTTTCGAATTTAGATAAAATTTCGATTTGGTTTATCAGAATGTTTAATTGGCCGAATCTAACTCAAAGTTTGATAATTTTCAAAAGTCAACATTAGATTAAAAGTTTAATTGGCCAGGTCCAGAATATATAGTTAAATCAACCGAATTTTGTAAGTTCGTAGGTTAATCGACATTTTTTTTATTTTCAATGACACACCAAATAAAATAGGTAAATGATAGGTTCTCCAATGTAGGCAAATGATATAAATGATTCTGGACAAAGGTGAAACAATGGAAAAAATCGTGTTGATACTCCTGAGTCCTGATCATTATCAAATCACCCACAATGACCATTATATTTGACCAACAGTGGTATGCTCAAGTCAGGAACTGGGAATCTGCAGGTTTGAAGTTAAAGTTGGGGTTCGAGCAACAGGAATGCAGTTAAGAGGATGAGCCATGGTCAAGACCATTGTGCCATGAGCCTCTTCCATGTTAACCTTATCTCCTTTGATTTTCCAGTCAAAGCATTGCACCATCATTCCAATCGCAGTTCCAATAATAATATAAGCTAGATTTAATCCTGGACAGCCTCTCCTACCACTGCCAAAAGGAATGTACTTAAGTGCTTGTTCTCTATCGTCTCCTTCTCCTAGAAACCTCTCAGGCTTAAACTCATTAGGATCTTGCCATGATACAGGATCTCTCATCACAGCATAAGCATTAACAACAATTGGTGTGTTCTCAGGTACATAATGTTCTCCTATTCTACACTCTTCTCGGGCTGTTCTTGCAAATAGTGGTCCGGGTGGGTGCAATCTCAGTCCTTCCTTAACAATTGCTTGTAGATAAGGGAGGTTCGGTAGATCTGTTTCTTGAACCAAACTGGTTTTGCCAACAACAGAATCTATTTCTTCTATTAGTTTTTCAAAAACCTTTTGATTGTTTATTATCTCTGCCATTGTCCACTGTGTTGCATGTCTCGAAGTGTCAGTGCCTGCAACCAAAAGATCCTGCAGTTGCAAATGTTTCTCAGACAAGACAATGAAAATGCACTTTTTTGGATTGGTCTAGAATCCACCTAACTGAGAGAGAGATTTACCACAAACAAAGACTTGATGTGGCTCCTAGTGATCTTATACTCTGCATTTTTATCTCGGTAAGCTGCCAACAACACGTTTAACATGTCTACATCTTGATCTTCCTCCACTTTCTCCATGTACTCCTCAAGTATCCTCTCCAATACCCCGTCAAATCTGCAGGAAACACCTATTATATTCTTCTTAAACAACGAGATCCCGAGCTTCTTAAGCGGTTTGTGCAAGATATTTGCCAGGAAAATCTTCTTTGTCAAAGAAGTTGATTCGATCACCAAGCCTCTGACTTCCTTAGCCTCACCATTCTCTTCAGAACAATTCCTCCCCACGATCATCTTGAAGATGATGCTATTAATGAGCTTCATTGCTTCCTTACCAACTTCAACACTCTCCTTCTTCATTGCCTTGTCGTGTAGTTTTGTGTAAAACCGTTCCAATTCATCTGCACGGATGCTTCGTGACCGTTGGAGTGCTTGTGGTCCAAGAAGCTTCGTGACCAATAGCTTCTTCATGAACTTCCAATAATCCCCATAAGAGGCAGTGAAAAAGCTTGAAGATCCAACCAAGAGAGACTCATCGATCGGAGGCTGATCTCCACGATACGAGATGTTCACATCATGTGCCCTGAAGATCTCATACGCCAGTGAGGCCGAGGAAACAAAGACTACAGGAACATTGAAGATGCGGAGATGGAAAAGAGGCCCATACTTGAAGGAGAGTTTCTGTAAGCACTTGTGGGTTAGAGTGGAGAAGAGAAGGTGAAGATGACCAATGATCGGAAGAGAAGGAGGACTCGGAGGCAGATCAAAGCCAATTCGTGAGTCTTTTGGTTCATAGAAAAAGAGAAAGTAACAGAGGAGTGAAAAGAAGCAAATGAGGAAAAAGATGAAGCACTTTTCAAAGTCAACAGTCATTATTGCTTGAAATAAAAAAGTAGATGAAACAGAGTATGATGCTCTGATTTATTTTCTTGAACGATGTAAACAATTGGTATATATCATAACTTACGTTCGGATTTGAAACCTTGTGGACTTGACACATAAGGTTCTACGTGGATCTATATGAGTCTTGTAAATAAATAAGAAACCTGCATGCGAGAATGTGTAATGTTTGAAGTTTCTGACATAAGAAACGCTTCATTAGCAATACAAGTATATTGATTGAAAAGTTGACTCGAGTTCTGGCTTCCTGGTTATGAGTAACTAATCAGAATTTAGTTGACCATCAAAATAAGATCTTTGCTCTTTTTTGGACATAAACTCATCTCTCACACCGTCGCCTTCCTCTCAACAACTTCTTCCGAATGTTGTTGATACTCACTCAGCTTCATTGCTTCCTTACCCATCTCAACGCTCTCATTCTTAACTTAGGTTATTTAATATCATCAATCTGCTGAAAGTTATTATACATTTCTGTTATAAATGAACTAAGACCATCACCATCAGTGAGGTTCTTAATTTGAGGTTCTAAGATTATAAAATATTATTGTTTTTATAAGAATTTATTTTTTATTTAAATGTTATTTTTTTAATCTAAATTGTTCAATCAAGTATCAACACATGTCAAATAGAGTTTCTTATTTTAGAAACCAAGGCTCTAAAGTCTCTCTTTTAAGAACCCTTCTCAATTCTCTTTCCTATTTTTCTAATTTTTTAATGTTTAGAACCTCACTTAAGAGCTTCCAGTGGAGGTGCTCTAAGATATCACAATCACACCCGTACCAACAATAAGTAATATCATAAATGCGTTAAAAATATATGCTCCAAAGATATAAACATACACAAAAATTCAATATTATCGTACACAAAAAACAGATAAAAAGCAAATTTTCAAACAAAAAGTTAACTATAAAGTATATATTTTTTCATTAAACAGTTAACCAAATTTTCAAAATCAATTTTCTAATCCATTTGTTTCAATACATTAAATGGTTAATTAGTTTTTGTGTGATATACTCAAATAAATTTGATAATCTTTAAGATTGACATGTTAAACTATTAAATTATCATTATTTATATATTATAATTCTTTAAAATCAAATAAACAATTCAAATATTTGTAAATATTTATTATTCTATATGTTTAGTGTATTATTTGTGATAAAATAAATAAAATGTATAATATATATATATATATGCCCTTCAAAAAGTTTTGACAAAAAAAATATGCGCCTAAACTTTATCCAAAAATGAAATACTCTTGGCAAATGTTTAAAATAATTGTATTGAGGCACGCCCTGATCACAATCACAAAGTAGAATATTCTACTTCTCCTTGCTGAAATCCTTATTCAGTGCTCTTTACAACGACAACTTTTTTCCAAAGATAGCCACACAAATTTTCTAGAATTGTGACAAAAATAAAATAAAATAAAATAGTTCCTACCAGAAAAGAGAGAAAAAAAAAGAGTAGTCCCAAAGAAAAAGAGGATTTTTTTTTCAATCGATACAAAAATAGCGAAATTTCAAATCGTTGCCCTAGTATTATGTTCACTTCTTAATTTCATTCTGAACTTTAAAGGTTCACTTTGCGATTTTTTAAGTTCGTCGTTTAAGTTTCGTCAGTCTAATCCGGAAACAAAGAGCATGTTTCTCTCTCGAATCCAAAAGCTAGCTCCTTGATATTGCATCTTCACGCATCAATTATATTGGTTCTTCACTTGCAAAATGGAAACTCTCTACGCCAAGCTCTATGACAAGTACACCAAACTCAAGGTTTTCAGGATACTCTTCCGTTCGATTTTATGTAATTTCGCGTTTCTGGATTCGATTTTGACTGCTCTCATTTCTATCTCTTTCTTCAGAAGAAGAAAATTTCCGAATTCGATGAGGTTAATAAGGAACAAGAAGAGAAGTTCCTAAACTTCGTTTCAGGTACCAATTTCTATCTGTCACTATCCCCTGGTTCGTTTTTTCTTTTTCGGAATTGAGGTTGAGCTCTTCCTTTGTGTCATGCTTGGAGAATTAATTTCATTAGATAACACCGGTACTCGTTTCTCTGTTGTTAGGGTTATACTTCAAATTGCAATGCACATTTTGGAATTATAACAATTGAAACTGTAATAACAATTGGAACTGTTTGAATTTGGAATTATAACAATGGGGTTTCTTTTGTGTAGTTCTAATGCCTACAAAATTAGAGATATTGAAATTATTTAGAGAGATTCCTAGTGTTTCTGTCTTTACCTGTTTTGCTTTTTGCAGCCTCAGAGGAGTTGATACAGCATTTGAGAAGTGAAAATCAGAATTTGCTGGAGATAGTGGAGAATATGAGGAATGAATTGACTTCAGTCAGGTATGTCCATCATATAACTGTGTTAATTTTCCCGGCATTCTTTTGGAGCTGGTTATATATATATATAGAAGTTGGAGCCTTGCATATGTAACCATAATTATCTTGGAACCACAGATCTAGTAAGGACAAGAAGTGTGTGGAGTATCAAAATCTTCTCATGGAAGAAGAACAAAAGAGTAAGAAGCAAATTTAATGCTAGTCGCTGCTTAACTAGTCATGGAATGTGGCCTTTTACTCGAACATATTATGAAGTTTTTCTAGGAATTTAGCTGAGATAATATGAACTGCATCATGTAGAGCATGGTTGTTTTACCGTGTTTATCCTTGTACTGAAAATAGTGAGATTCTTACAGACAGAACACTTTCTGAAGAAGTTAGCAAGCTAAAAGAACTGGTCCAAGAGGGACATCCTCGGAACTACGAAGATCAAAGTGGAAGAAAAGTGAAAATGACTCCTGAAACTGCTCAAGTTACAACGAGAAGTATGAGAAAACGTAGCAGACTGTCAGAAGATATGGTAGAACCGGACATAGTATCACCTCACATTAGCATACATCATAAAGCAACGGTAAAACAAATCACCTTTTATCCTGTCAGTTCTGAGCTGAATGAGACTCATCTTATCCTTATGAATACTTTTTTTCTTGCTTTTGTTTCCAGGAAACTCTCTTGGTTTCTCAGCCACCATGCTATAAGACATTTTACAGTGGATCAAGTAGTTCTTCTAGTTGTACATTTCAAGCTCTTGGAGAGCATTTGCTAGGAATGAAATTATCAACTAATAATGATGGCGAACATGTCTGCGTTGTAGCTTCACACCCAGCAACTGGTAATATGTTATTTCATAAAGTTTATTCACTGTTTCTGGTTGTTTTCATGCAACGTTTGTTTTATTTTATTCAAAAAGTGCACCACCCAACGGTTAAGATCATCAGCCACCAGAAAAGTACTGATGCTGATTCTTTTTGTCACCCTGAAACATGACTGGAACAGGTTTATCCTTCAGTCTAATTTTTATTAATAACTCAAGTGGTGAAGAATCTGAGCTGCTCTACAAGGTTGAATCGCTCGGGACATTCCAAAGAGTGGCGCCAGAATGGATGAAAGATGTAATAAAGTTTAGCACAAGTATGTGTCCCGTGTTCTTTGAAAGAGTCTCGCGAGTCATTAATCTGTAATGGCTTCTTAGTGTGATGTTTCTGGATAGGTTTAAAAGTTAGGGAAGTTATCATGTATCTGTAAACATTTGTCTTTTTAACTTGTGACATTGGATTGAAGATATTGTGTCCTTTTGAAGAATCCAATTGTATCAAGATCTTGATTTGTCTTTTACCCTCGACATCATCTCCTCTTGTTAGTTCGCATGAATCTCTCTAATCTGTGACGCATGTTGGCATGATTTTAACACTTTAATAGGTGTACATATATATGCATTGTTAGGATTGGTAACTAGAATTATAAAGTTGTGATCCCCGAGGAAGCATCATCTTTGGAGATTGAGACATATGGCAAGAATGGTGTGTTAGGGTTGGTTGGAGCCTTTTAGCTCAGCATCAGATTCATTACTCTGATTCCAAAAACACCTTCAAGGTTTTAGGTTTATCAGCCTCCATAAATGACTGTAATTATTCTCGTGTAAGAGAATAGCTATGATCAGCTACTTAGTTGCTCCCTCTTGGCTTATAAACTTAGTTGTTACGAATCTGATTCGATAATATCCCAAGTTTCATATACACGGAATCTCCCATGAATTTCTTTTATTTAAGTTTAATACAGAAAACAACTATAATATATATACCTACGGAAGGAGGAAAGGTCCTCAAGAGTTCTTTCCAAATGAGGAAAGGAAGTTCTGATAAAATCTGTTCTGACGGCTTTGCCAACTTATGTTATGTCATGCTATCGTCTTCCTAAGACTATAA
>OVAX01003530.1:0-18965 GCA_900406405.1 Lepidium africanum | reverse complement strand
TTACAACTGATCTCTTAATTTGAGAGAGTAGTTCAAAGGGTAAATTTGAGCATATCAGGTTATCGCTTGGAACCTCCTATCTTTGTTACCACACACCAGTTCATATTATTTTTGCAGCAACTTTATTCATTTTTATCTAACAAACTATTTTACAGCTACGACATAACTTACCGACACACAACTTGATGACTGCTATAAGAACTTCAAACACGTTTCTTATCTTCTTGATTAAGTACGCTTACCCTTCTCTTAGTTTTGCGAGTTCTCATTTCTAAACACCTAATTTTCTTACTCCTGTTACATGGTCATATTATTTTTCACAAACTATATTTATTTACATCCAACAAGCAACTTTACTGCAACCACATAATTTACCGCAAATACACATTTTGTTGAAAAATTATTAGTTTTCGGTTTCAATACTTGTTTTCCGTCAACTCGTCTTCATCTTCTTCATGAGTGTATGAAGCACACCTTCAACCCTAACTATGGTTCTTGTTTAAAATTTAAGAAAATGAAACGGTTTAGCTAGGGAAAAGTCAACAAAAGTTAGAATCCCCAAAAAACACTAAAGAAATTACAACTCTATTACAAGGCTTCGATTCTGTAATGGAATCTACAAATCCAATTCATCTCTACCAGATTTATAATATGATCCTGAAAGATTGCCAAAAAAAATTACCAATTCTAATTTTACTAAAATATCGAACAATGAAACCAGCAAATCACTCTAGTTCGATATAAATGCTAAAAACCAGATATGAATCGTCGTTGCAGATTACAAACTTACAAAGCAAAAAAATCCTAACCATTTTCACTAATCGGAGTCGCAAGACAGAGAAGTTGGGTCATCCAATTCTTTCATTTTCAAAGGGTATCCAGTCTTAACACATTCAGACACCACTACTAGTTTCTTAAATTCAAGAAACATATTATAGTTTCTTAATTAGTTTTTAGAATCCTATTATCTACCTAATTTTCCCTTTTATATATTCACCAAAAAGATGAGAAAGCAAAAATGTTAATTAATTTATTATATATGTTTCTAATTTTGTTAACCAAAAATTTTTGTTTTTTTTGTTTTTTTTTGTTTTTTTTTGTCAACTTTACTCATTTACAAAAAAAGTGGGTTAAAATAGGGGAGAGGGGGGGGAGGGGTACAACGTTTACATAAGCTTGACTCCTAGCTAACTCTCTAGCACTACGGGCTAGAAAATTGGCTTTGTAATTAAGTGCACACAGTATCAAAACTAGAGAGCAAAATTTGAAAGAATTCATGAATCTTGAAAAATTGTAGGGGTACGGTTCGAAAGATGGCCAAGCTAATGGGTCCTCGATCATCTTCACCAAATCTGAATAGTCCACCAAAAACTCTTACTCTAGAATCTGAAGAGCTGTTAGACATGTCATAGCCCACAAAAGTGCCTCAAACTCTGAGTATAGAGGGGAAAGACCTCTTATGATGCTTTGAGCTCCCATATTCACTCCACCAAATTCATAGGGATAACATAACCATCCTAATTCCAAGAATAAATCAGAATTTTTCCATGGGGCATCGACCATACATCTGTACCCATAAAAGCTAGGTTTGCTGTAATGGGTCTAGAAAATGCAGCAATTTGTTCATTTGTAATTGACGGTGTATCGCCCATCTTGCCACCATTGATTTTCTTGGTTGTTTACCAGACTTCCACTTCAGATTCTGCTTCTCGGATGATATCCCTAGGGTTTTTCTCTTTATTTGTAAAAACTTCGTCATTTCTTGCTTTCCTGATAGACCAAAGAATCCAAGGAAAAATTTTGATCTCCTCATGTTTGGGAATCCTCCAAATAAGGTAATAAATATTAGAGAAAATTGAAGCACTTGGGAAATGAGAGCCTGCCGGTATCTTGGATAAAGCCCAACCTTGTACTCCTGGAAGGCATTCAAATTAAACATAGATGATTGTTTCTGCATTTGCACCGCATCTATCACAACGAGTGTCACAATGTATTTCTCGTTTTACTAGGTTTGCTTTAACTACTAATTGGTCTGATAGAGTTCGCCACATAAAATGTTTAATTTCTTGAGGAGCTTTGCTTTTCCAGACTTGAAATTGTAAATCTTGTATATTTAGGCCATAAGATATTGTCGAATATCCTGTAATATTTTGCTCCACCCAGTAACCTGATCTTACTGTATATGCACCATACTTAGTAAAATGCAAGCCTAGTCTATCCGGAGTGGGTGATCTTGGGATGTGTAAACTCAAAATTATATTAGCATCACTTGGACAAAAAAGATGTCTAACCAAGACTTCTTTCCAAAGTTGTGTCCGAGTGTCTATTAGATATGGTACCCTTAAATCCGGGTATATATTGGGTTATATTCTCAAAGCAGGTCTTGGTAATCTATCTGGGATCCAAGGGTCAGACTACATCCGAATAATATTTCTATTTCCCACTTGTTTGATCAAACCTTTCATCATCAGTGCACGGACCAAAACAATACTTTACCATTCATAAGAAGGTAAGTAAATCCACTTAGGTGCTAAAGGATTTGATCCTATAAAATAGTGACCTTTAAATATTCTTGCCAATAAAGTGTTTGGGAAAGGGAGAATTCACCATTATTGTTTTGCTAGTAGAGCAGAATTGAACTCTTCTATTGCTCTGAAGCCCAACTCGCCTTCAGTTTTACTTTTACATAGGTATTCCCATTTAACCTCGTGAATCCCTTTAGATGACCCTGAATTGTTCCACCAAAAATTTGCAATTGCTGCCGAGATCTTGGATGTAACCGTCATTGGTAGTTGGTAGCATGACACAACATATGAGGGTATCGCCATTAGTACATATTTTATTAGAACCTCTTTTCCTCCCTTAGAGAGGAATTTAGCTACCCATGAACTAATTCTTGCTCCAATTATTTCTTTAATGAAGGAGAAAACCCTAGATTTTGCATCTTTTTTAATTCCTCCGGTAGGCCCAAATAAGTTCCCATTCCTCCTACTTTGGGGATTCCGAAAAGTTCTTGAATCTCAAACTTTCTAATTTGATCGACATTTTTCCAAATTGAATAGATGATTTTGAGAAGTTAATGTGTTGTCCTGATACTCTTTTGTAATCCTTGAGAACATTTAAAATGGTTGTCGATTCTTCCAAATTCGCCTTACAAAAGAAAAGGTTATCATCTGCAAATAATAGGTGAGAGACCAGCGGACTTGTTCTTGCGATGAAAATCCCTGTCATTTGAGTTTGGGTTTCTACCAATCAGCGCTTCTATGCATAAAATGAACTAGTATGACGATAAAAGATAGCCTTGTCTTAATCCTCTTTTTGGGGAGATTTGTCCTTTCGTTATTCCATTTATAAGAACCAAATATCGAATAGACAACACACAATATAGGATACCCTTGACCCATCGCTCATGGAATCCTAATTTCAACAATAACTTCTGAAGAAAACCCTTTTCTATTCGATCATACTCTTTACTCATATCCGTTTTGATAGCCATGTATGCTCCTTTGAATTTTTTATTTGTTTTCAGTGCATAAAATATTTCTTGAGCTATTAGTATATTATTGGAAATTAGGTCTCCCGATACAAAAGTAGATTGTGTATCTGACACCAATTGTGGTAAAATCTTTTTCAATCTTAAGCACATTACTTTGGAAATTACTTTGAATACCATATTACATAAACTGATAGGTCAAAATTCCATCATTTTCGTAGGTCTTGAGGTTTTTTGGATTAAACAAATATTCATAAGATTGAGATCTTTATTGAATAAGCATGTTTCAAGGAAGTCATTAACTAGTCGCACCAAATCCTCCTTTATAATATGCCAGGAATATTGAAAGAAAATGGCTGTCATTCCATCCGGTCCAAAAGCTTTTCTTGGATCCATTATGAAGACTGCTCTCCTAACTTCCCCTTCTGTTGTTCTTGCTAATAATGCATTATTCCACTCCTCCAAAACTATTGATCTAATACCCTCTAAGGATGATTTTTGTTATTTTAGTAATTTTTTGTTACATGAATTAGATAACCATTAACAAATTTATTAAGCTAAGTTTGATTGACAGAAAATATACCAATATACCAAATTAGCTTTCTTTAAAAATATTATATCAGGAAAATACAAGTCAATGCACCAATTGTTTACAAAAATGATTTATTTTTATCAACTTTGACAACAACATTTGCCATGGGTACATTTTCCTGCATTTTTGTATGCGAATGACAGACAGTCAATGAAGCATTCGTATGTCCAATACTTTCCCCATATACATGGTGCAATACAATTGTCTGATTCAACCACTGCACATATACAACACACTTCAGAAATTAAATTCTTCTGAATAAAAATTTGCTAATAAAACGATCCAAAATGAGTTAGACAATGTTGGAGTAGACAATGAAATTATCATTAGTGTTACAATAAAAAGAGTTATAAAGCTCTTAGTGATATGCATTTTACTTTTTGAAGATATAAATTTTACTATGAACAGAGAAACTGTCTATTATATAAATCATCATATATAGCTGATAAGTAATCAATTTTAGTCAAACTTTATATAAAAGTTTATTGACTTTTTTGCATTTAGTCAAAGTGTTAAATTAGGAAACAAAGCAATGTAGAATTCTTTTTGGTATGCCGTTTACTATATCTACTAATCATATCAATGTTTACAACATAAAATTTGGTATAAAATTTAATATTAGCATAGTCAACAATAAAAGTTTTTGGATTGAAACTTGAGTACTCTCTGAGAAAATTACAGTCATATAAATAAAGATTATTATAAATACTTTCTGAGTCATATAAATAAAGATTCTTATGAATACTTTCTGAGACAATTACAGTCATTTTTGGTTTAATAGATCAAAATTCATATCTTCGAAAAGTAAAATGGATATCATAAAAAGCTCAATCACTATTTTTCTTGTAGTAATGATAGAAATTTCATTCTCTAACTTCAACGTTTTGGCCACATTGGGTATATATGTTATTCTGTACAAACAATAATCTTGATCATTTTATCAGCATTTGTTGATTTTTTTATAAAACTAATTTCGTAAAAAAAATCATTGATATATATTAAATATACTTTTAGAAAATTATGCATGTTGTGTGCAGTTCTTGGATTAGATAATTGCATTGCACAATGTGACTAGAAAAAGTATTGGACTCATGAATGCTTTACTGATTGTCTTATATACGAATTCAAGGATGGATATCGTATACATGGCAAATGTTGTTGCAGAAAGTGATAGAATGATCTGAGAGTGTTTGAATCGATCAGACAAGTTGAGAACAGATCACTGAGGATTTATCAGACAAGTTGAATAACAGATCGCTGAAGATTCATTAGACAACTTGCTATTCCACACAAGATGTTCCAGATAGGAAGTTGTTCAACCCAATAAGATATTCTCGACAAGTGTTTTTCTAAAGTTGTTCTCGACCTTAAGTTGTGTGAAGACAAATGGTTGTTTGACGATATGTAGCGGTGTGAAGACAAGTGGATGTGCGAAGACAATTGGCTATGTAAAGACAAGGGGCTGTCTAAAGACAAGTATCTAATAATGATATCACGTTGCTGAGCTGGATGAGTTGCTAAGCTGGACAAGTCACTGAGCTGGAGAACGAGTTAGACGAGTGGCTGAGCTGGACGAGGAACAGATCAGCTAAAATGTCAAGTTGTCTTTTTAAAGAAAAGTCAAGTTTCTGTTCTAAAGAAAAAGGGAATATTCCTTATTGATAGAATTTTTAATTCTGAGATATTTGGAAGATTCTAGTTGAGCTGGGCGGAGACTTGCTGGTCAAGGTGAAACTCAGGACAATGAGCTGTCAGCTGAAATGACAGGTCGTTGTGAAGAAGAAATGGAAAATTATCTTAACTAGAGAATTTCCATTTCTAGGAGATTTGGAAATTATAGGTTAAGGTGTACGACGACAGAGAGCTTTGACATATCTTGTGAGTTTCCATTTTAGAGAGATTTGGGTGATTCTAGGGTTTGTTGCACGCCTTATAAAAAGGCTAAGAGGACTGGCGTGGCCACCTTACATTCTAGAAATATTCAGGGAGTTTTTGGTTTAAGGTTTAGAGAGAGAAAACTCTTGAGAGCCATTGTTTTTGGGTTTGAGTGTTGTTTTCGTTTTCTGTTGGTGAGAATTGTAACCAGCAGGTGTAAGACTTTTGAAGAAAAGTTTGCATTGCGAGTTGAAGCGTTGAATCGACGCGTTCTGATTGTATTTTTGTGTGTCTTAGTCTCTATAAAATTTCAATTGGTATCAGAGCGGACCACCTAACCAAATCAGGTGAGATCTTGCGGAAAGTATGGAGAACAAACACCAGCTCGTGGCAGTCAAAGAACCGTTGACACTGGATCCAAACAACTATGATCATTGGAAAATGCAGATGAAACAGATCATCAAAGGGGTTGATGAAGAGGCTTGGGGGATTGTTGAAGATGGATGGACTCCACCAACTGTGAAGAGTAGAGAAGAAGATGTCCCTAAACCAAGGAATAGATGGACATCCGCAGAGAAGACAGAGTCCAGATACAACTCCAAGGCGCTGTCAGCTATTTTCACCACTTTGGCGCCAAATCAGTTTAGTCAAGTACAAGGATGTACAACCGCAAAGGAGGCATGGGACATTCTACAGATCTCGTTTGAAGGAACCTCTAGTGTGAAGCGGACCAGAATTGACATGCTGACAACATGTTTTGAAGCTCTCACTATGGAAGAACATGAATCCATACAATCTTTTAGCAACAAACTCAGCTCTATTTTTCATTAAGCTTTGGTCCTAGGAAAGGTTTACAAGGATAAGAAACTAGTGAAGAAATTTCTACGCTGTCTTCCTACAAAATTTCATGGACATCGATCTGCTCTCGAGGTAACACGGAATTCTGACCACATGAGTTTTGCTGAAGTAGTTGGTATGATGCAGGTGTATGAGATTCAACTTAATAAGGGAGTCGAACCCCATCATGGAAAAGACATTGCTCTGTTGGCTGAAGAAAAATCGAAACCACAGACAGCTGATCTGGAGGATCAAGTAGGCCTAATTGTAAAGAAGTATCTCAGGAAATTCGAAAGAGGACATAAAAGAGACGATCATGTATCAGCCAGACAGACCGCTGACAAAATTCAACAAAAGTCCGACAAAAAGTGTCTTGAGTGTCAAGGTATTGGACATTTCAAAGCAGATTGTCCGACTATTAGAAGAAAGATGACACTTAAGTGTTTCAAGTGTCAAGGATATGGTCATATGAAGTCAGAGTGTATCGGCACATACTAACAAAAAGACAAGAATGCCATGGTAAGTTGGAGTGAAAGTGACATAGAAGATGAGGATGGAAACAATGATCTCGAACCTTACATGGCAAATCTTGATGTAATTGAGATGTCGAATGACAACAATGATGTGACTAGAGATGAGGATAAAGGTCAAACATTTGTCAATCACGCAGCTCAGGGTTCTGATACTGATGACGATTCAGAAGAAGAGGAAGATTTAGGCATGTCGACTGCTGATGAAATACAGATCGTCTGTAGAAAACTGGTTGAGCTTTAGGAGAATAACAACACCCTGTTAACTGAGAAAGAGGTTCTAAAAGAAAATGTTAAAGATCTAGAAACAGAGCTTGAGTCCGAGAAAGCTAAGAACAGAGAGCTAGAAAGTCGTCCGTCAGAACAACTTAAGAACATCAAGATGGTGTCAAATGGTATAAAAGATTTCGAGAAGATTTTGCAGTGTGGAAGAACCGACAAGGCAAACTGGGATTTAAGATATCACGGTGCTGAGAACACTACAGCGAATACTGTCTTCATCAAAGCAACTGACACCAACAAGGCTTCGTCTTCGCCTCAAGAATCTAAGAAATCGGTGTTGATGACAACTCCAAGGATAGGTCAACAACTATCAAATTCGGGTCAGAATCAGAGGTTAGCTAGACAGATGCAGTATGGCCAGCAACAAAGGGTTTATCAGCAACAGAGGCTTGGACAGAGACATAGGTTTGGCAAACAGTAGTGGTTAAGTCAGAAACAGAAGTATGGTCAACAGCAGTGGTATGGTCAAGATGACAACAACATGAACCTGTCTCGAGACTATCAGAATTATTTCCCTGAATGTTGATGTTGTGGTAAGTATGGTTACATAAGTCCTCAGTGCAATAGGTTTCAGAATCGTCTTCACAGTATCATGAGACAAAAACTTTACTTCAGGATTCATCAAAACATTAATAGGGTTTGGGCCAAAAAGCTGGATCTGTATTGTCAGGTTGCTTTCACAGTAGACAGGGGTCAGAATGATTTAATAACAGAACGTTGGTACTTTGACAGTGGTTGCTCACGACACATGACAGGAAAAGAGGAAAATCTATTGAATTTTGAACAAGTCTCCGGGGAAAGGGTAACCTTTGGAGGAGGTGTTAAGGGAGAACTCAAAGAAAAAAGTGATATATGGAGATTCATGACCAAAGCTAAAACAATGTGTACCTTATGGACAGACTAAAAGCAAACCTCATAAGTATTAGTCAACTGTGTGATTTGGACTTGGAAGTAAAGTTCACCAAAGTTGTTTGTAAGGCTTACAATGCACATGCAGTTGTGGTTCTTGAAGGTGTGAGGTCAGGAAACGACTGCTATATGTGAACACCGGCGAGTAAATGCATGAGTGCAACTCAAGATAATGGAGCTCAGCTGTGGCATCAACGTTTGGGTCACATGAGCTATCAAACGATGGTGAAGCTTGTAAATCCAGAAGCTGTAAGAGGTTTGCCCAAACTTCAAGGAAAACAGGAGTTTGTGTGTAGTCCATGCATCATAGGAAAACAAGTTAAAACACAACATCATTCTGTTCAAGATGTAAAATCAAAAATACCACTAGAATTTAGTACACATGGACTTGATGGGACCAATACAAGTTGCAAGCACAGCTGGTAAGAAATATATCTTGATAATGGTTGATGATTTCTCTCGATATACGTGGGTTAGATTCTAAAGAGAAAAGAACAAGACTTTGGACAGCTTTAAGATTCTAGCTCTTCAACACAAAAATGAGCAAGAATGAATCAAAAAAATCTGAAGTGACCATGGTGGTGAATTTTAGAATGCTATCAATTCTGTGGATCTCAAGGAATTTTTCATACTTACTCAGCTCCAAGAACTCCTCAACAGAATGGCGTAGTTGAGAGGAAAAATAGAATGTTGCATTAGATGGCCAGAGCCATGCTACATGGAAATGAAGTTGCTAAACACTTCTGGGCTGAGGCTGTCAACATTGCATGTTATATTATTAACAGAGTGTATGTTCGCAAGGGGACAAACAAAACTCCCTATGAGCTGTGGAAAGGAAAATCACCCACTGTCAGTTACTTTCATGTTTTCGGCTGTGTTTGCTATATTATGAATGACAAGGATAAGCCTAGGAAGTGTAACTCCAGATTGATAAAGGTATTTTTCTTGGGTACTCAGGGACTAGCACAGCATACCGAGTCCACAACAAACATACTTTGATGGTTCAAGAAACAATGAATGTGGTATTTGAGGACTCATTTGCTCCTCTGGTAGAGATCCTTTCTACAACTCATGATGATCACTCACAACAGACGTCTGTCTCTGAGTCACAGCCACAATTTCTCGATAAGCCACACAGACAGATGCAAGTTCATAGAAATCACTCTCAATCAGATCTTATGCTTATGCAAATATATATGGATGATATTGTGTTTGGCTTCACAAGTTAGGAAATCATTGTTGAGTTTGTCAAAGTGATGACTCAGGAGTTTAAGATGAGTTTGTGTGGAGAGCTAAGCTACTTTTTGGGTCTTCAAGTGAAACAGACAGATGATGGGATGTTTTTCACTCAAAGTACATATGCCAAGAACCTTGTGGAATGATTCAGGTTATCCTCAAGCAAGGAGTCTCGAACACAGATGGCTACGACAGAAAAGCTGGCAAAGGATGGGACATATGAATCTATTGATGTAAAACTCTACAGAAGTATGATTGGAAGTTTGCTGTATCTCACTAAAAGTCATCCAGATTTGTGTTCTGCTGTTGGTGTTTGTGGACAATATCAGGTAAAGCCAAAGAAGTCTCATTTGCTGGCTATCAAAAGGGTAATCAAGTATGTCAAAGAAACAATAAATTTGGGTATATTCTTCACCAATGACACAACCACCAGCCTGGTTGGCTATTGTGATGATGATTGGGCAGGCTCTTTAGATACAGAAAGAGTACAAGTGGGAGATGTTTTTATTTGGGTAACAATCTGATTTCATGGCTATGTAAGAAGCAAAACAGTGTACCATTATCCGCACCTGAAGCAGAGTATATTTCTCTGGGTAGATGTTGTACTCAACTTTTATTGATGAAACAGATGGCTGCAGACTATGGTACTCCCTCTGAACCTTTACTAATACATTATGATAATAAGAGTGCCATAAACATTGCAAAGAACCTTGTCTTGCATCTTGAACTAAGCACATCATGATTAGACATTATTTCACGTGAACTTGTTAAGGAGAAACTAGTCATTATTGATCATGTGAACACTGAATTTCAATTAGCTGATATTTTCACAAAACCTCTGGATTTTAATGATTTCATTGCATTAAGAACTGCTATTGGTGTTTGTGAAATCTAATTATCATAGTCGAGTGTGTAAAGTGTGGACATGCACATGCCTTAGATTTTGTTGTGCAGTATACTTCAAACGAGTTGATGGTATATACTTGGTTCTGCATACTATGGAATACAGCTGCCTGTCATGCCGTTCTATGTAGATTGTGTATAAAGGGTTGTGTTGCTGCATAACAGGAGGTCAAAGAGCTGAGGAGAGCAACTATATCAGTTAATTGAGAAGTCAAGTGATATCTCTAATGCAGCACTATATCGTAACATGGCACATTGACTTGTGAGACGAACACTGACTTGAGAAGTCAAGTGATATTCATGTTCTGTCTATTGAACAATGAGCATAAACACAAGGATAAGCAATGATTTGTTCTCTATATGTGCTTCAGGATGTGTGTACCCAGTTATATAAAAAATTATTATTATTATTTTTTTGTCAACATTGGGCCACAACTGGCCGGCCCATCAACCAAATTCTTGTAGAATGCAGGCGACAGGACTCGATCCCTCGACATACAAGTGTGCCTGACTTTAGTGGACTTACCACCTGCCACTAGGCTAAATGCCACTTGCAAAAAGAAAAAATTATTTTAAAAAGAGAAGAAAAAGGGTTACGATATAGTGCTGCATTAGAGAAGACTAGCCACAAGACCCAACCGTGTATATGGTGTAAACTTGTGACATTGGATGTGTGATGATCTCCTCTGTAAGTCTTGTTTCTGTCTGCTCATTGCTCAACTCACTGTGAGGATTTCCACAGGTATGTATTTCACGTTATTAAGCTAAAAGTTAAATTCCTGTATTAATTTTGTTTGTGTTCATATGTTTTGATATTGGCTTGGGTCGCTCACATTGTTCTGAATTTCTGATTCATCTGATCCTCTGTATGGGCTATACGAGTGTGTGCTATATATCTTTTTTTTTTTTGGCGTCTCTTATCACAAACGGATTGCAAAAAAGGCTCATTGCCTTAGACTCAATTCACTATAGCATCTCAAAGGTTCTGGACGGAAAAGAGTAATTAGGGGTTATTGTCCACTTCGGTTAGAGTTGATTCTTCTGTTTATGTATGCATGCATGATTTTTAACTCATTTGCTATCAAACAGGGGGAGAAGACTCTGACAACACCTAATCATGGGGGAGCTTAGAAGCTTAACTATTTTGTTTTCTTATATGACAACACTCAGATGTGTTTTGTTTGTGTTCAATCAGCCCATACCTTGTGCAGAGTCTGTTTGTGTTCCGTTTTGAACAGGTACAATGAGGTGTTCGATTATCAAACTGAGCTAAAAAAGGGGAGATTGAAGATGTGTGAATTCGCATTGAGGATTCTCAATGCGAAGATGTCAGAATCAGCCAAGTGATAAGAACACATCAAGAATCAACAAGCTCAAGCTGCACAGGAGACAAAGATGCTGAAATCAGCTCAACACAGAGTTTCCATTCTAAGACTTATTTAGTTGTTTTTACCTCAGATATTTGATCATCACTCTGAGATAAAAAGGAGGAGATTGAGAGTGTTTGAATCGATCAGATAAGTTGAGAATAGATCATTGAGGATTTATCAGACAAGTTGAACAACAAATCGTTGAAGATTCATCAGACAACTTACTATTCCAAACAAGATGTTCCATAGAGGAAGTTTTTCAAGCCAAGAAGCTATTCTCGACAAGTGTTTTTCTGAAGTTGTTCTTGACCTTAAGTTGTGTGACGACAAATGGTTGTCTGAAGATATGTAGCGGTGTGAAGACAAATGGATGTGTGAAGACAAGTGGCTGTGTAGAGAAAAGGGGCTGTCTAAAGACAAGTATCTAATACAAATATCACGTTGTTGAGCTGGATGAGTTGCTGAGCTGGACAAGTCGCTGAGCTGGAGAACAAGTTGGACGAGTGGCTGAGCTGGACGAGGAATAAATCAGCTAAAATATAAAGTTGCTGTTTTAAAGAAAAGTTAAGTTGCTGTTGTGAAGAAAAAGGGAATATTCCTTATTGATAGAATTTCCAATTCTGGAAGATTTGGAAGATTCTAGCTGAGCTAGATGGAGACTTGCTAGTCAAGGTGAAACTCAGGACAAGGAGCTATCAACTGAAATGACAGGTCGTTGTGAAGAAGAAATGGAAAGTTGTCTTAACTAGAGAATTTCCATTTCTGGGAGATTTGAAAATTATAGGTTAAGGTGTACGATGACAGAGAGCTGTGATAAGAAACAACAGATCGCTGTCGGGTAGAAATGGAAAAACTTGACATATCTTGTGAGTTTCCATTTTAAGGAGATTTGGGTGATTCTAGGGTTTGTTGCACGCCTTATAAAAAGGCTAGGAGGATTGGTGTGGCCACCTAACACTCTAGAAATATTGGGGGAGTTTTTGGTTTAAGATTTAGAGAGAGAAAACTCTTGAGAGCCATTGTTTTTGGGTTTGAGTGTTGTTTTCGTTTTGTGTTGGTGAGAATTGTAACCAATAGGTGTAAGACTTTTGAAGAAAAGTTTACATTAATAAAACGAGTTGAAGCGTTGAATCGGCACGTTCCGATTGTATTTTTGTGTGTCTTGCTCTCTATACAATTTCATTATCTTTGTATGTGCTTGGGATTATGTTTCCCTAATTTTTTTTAAAGTATAACTAATTTTGCTATGTTAAGAGTTATTTTAGTAAAAAAAAAATTTATTAATTAATTTCTGAAAGGTTGCTTTTTTTTGGTTAACGGCATTACTATATTGATAACGAAGATTACATTTGATTACATTCGGCGATAGGTAATGAAAGAAACGTTACAAAGAAAACTAAATTAAAACATCCCTTAAAAAATCATACCCTAAGAGAGAGTTAAAGTATACGCTTTGCAGGGAATGCATTTGTTAAACCAGCAAACTGTAACTGAAGACCATACCAATCTAAGAAGCCAAAGGCTTGATAGAATGATGAACGGTGGATGACTCTGAATGATGAAAAAGCTTCAACAAACCATACCAGATCCAAACAAACCCACAACCCAGGAAGCTAATAAACCTTCACAACAACTCCTATTCGAAAGACATTTTGCTAAGATTGCTTAATTCTACAAAAAAAATTTAAAAATATTACCTCTTTTATAAAATATAATTTAAATTCTAAATTAAAACATTAGAAGAATCATTATGTAAGTCGAGGACGTGTGGTCCAATGGTAGTGACCATTTTACCTTTCAAACATAAAAATCATAAAATAAACTAAGTTTTAAAAGTAATATTTTTACCTTCCAAATAGAAATGGTGTATTAAACTGTTTGCTTTGGAAGGCAGAGACATGAGTAATGGCATCTTCAAGAATGATGATGCTACTTGTTTGTGTGAACCCAGCATAAGATTGTAGCATCCGGTTGTGTTGTATCTGTCACTCTAAAAACATGTAATAATAACAAATCAAAAAATTAATTAATATGAACTATTGATTAAAAGTACTTAAATTTGGATTCTAATGTAAGTCTGTGTTCATTTCAGATGTAATGTTCTGTTATTTACCTCTTTTCAGTGTTATCCCAATCAGTTTTCTCTTATATTGATTATACATACGTATATTATTACTCCATATTATTCTATGTTAAATTTTGATATTGTAATATGAATACTTATTATTATATTCATTGTGTCACTTCCTTTATAAAGGAAAATAGATGAGATATGAGAGCTAGCGTCCAATAAATAAATTATTTTGGTTTGTTGTCTTGGTACAACTCTGGTTAGATCTGAACAAAATCATTGAAACAGTTAAGTTATATTAGTTAATTATATAATGTCAAAACTAAAACTTTATGAAGGTAATAACAATATCATAAGTTGACAACAAACCTACCAACAAACTTCGATCCTGTAAAAATTGTCTTTATTTTTATAGTTTCCAGAAGTAATCCAAATTTGGACTCCACACGTTTATTGTTGCTTCTGCTTTGTATAGCTCGTGTGGGTGTATCGTACCTCTGATCGCATAATAGTGAATTTACTTTACAATTATTAGCAATTAGTAGATTAATATGTCGTTCGTATGATGTATATAAAATAATAATGCTTCCAATCAGTTTGTCTTTATTCTATAATTTATTACTTTCTTCAAACTTATAATCATTTAAAAAAAAAATTGAATTAAAATATATAAAACGTATGTGGAAAACAATTCACTAATTAATTAAAGTATGATAATGAATATATTATTATTTATAATTGGTAACGGACCATGTTGAAAACAAATCGTAGCTTCATATGTTTAAAAAATTAGACAAATTTTTCCATTTACAAAAATGATTAACTAAGAAAAAAAATGAGTTATATATATATGTTTTGTTTATTTTTTGGTGGAATGAATTTAGTATATATATAAATATCCCATGTTTGGTGTTAGTATCGTTGCTACCAGCAGAAGCATAAGTCTGCAGGACAATATCGTTCCCTTGAGACAGTTGACCGTGCTTGGTGAGCTTAATATGTTTGCCATTTGCTCTTTATTTCAGTTTTCATCATTATGAGAATTTCTGATTGGTGAATCCTGTATTATTTCCAAATTAACATATTTATTAACATTGAAATATAGTTAATTTTTTTAAACAATAATCAAGAGTGAACAAACCTAAATGATGTGATGTTTTAGGAGAGTTTTCTCAAATGCAGACTGTTTGTTTTTGTCGACACACTACACATTAATTATATTATATATGTGATCATAAAGTATAATTATATATTGTGTAAACATTTGGAAAATATTGTGTAAACATAAAGCAAATATTGTGAAATATAGAGAAAATATTATGCAAATATAAGAAAAATATTGTGCAAACATAAGGGAATTATGTGTACTAATATTTTTGGTGGAATGCAAAGTAATTTTTTTGGCTTACAGTTATCTAAATTTTAGAGTTGTATTACTATTTTTATTTACAAATGAGTTTTAATTTTATGTTGCAAGTATGATGATAGTATGTTGGAGGTATCCAAGATCTTATTTCGGTCCACGAGCAACATACAAAAAAAAATATAAAACCCGCTTAACATATAAAATAACTACTTTACCTTTTCATTAATTAACCATTGCCAAAAACACATAAATTACTCATTTTGCTAACATATCAGAATGAGATGTATTGATTTTATTTTAGCATATTTTTCACGGACGTGAGTTAAAGATGCTATTAAATTAGTTGATAACAAGTTTTTGCTTTTTGGAAGATTCCAAAATGAAATAGAGCTATTAGGGCAAAAGATTTGCGGATTAAAGTTTTAGTATAAAAAATTGTTTTATATCTTGGTTTTTGATGTTTTTCGTGTATTAAACTTAAGAGATCAAGTTGTGAAAATATTGAACATTTGGTGATTATTTTAACAATAAAACAAGAATAATTTATTAAAACTAAGCTTGGAAACAAATTACCCTCATAACCACTGATTCAAAAATATTTACAAGTGTGAGATTATGTATAGAAACAAATCACCCTCATACATCGTCGAAGATCTCAAATAAAAACAATAATATGTACAATTGTGTCCATTTAGATTATGAGTCCAGATTAATTCCAACTCTTGTAAGCAACAAAGAGAACACCTATAAGATAAAGAGACTATAGAGATTTAGAAAAAGAAAGCTTCTATTGATAATTGTAGTTACAAATACATATAAAGATTTATAAGGAGAATAAGATAAAACGCTTAGTATAAAGATTTTCATATCTTTATCTCAATACCCCTCTTCAAGTTGGTGGTGAGATATCTTGAACCCCTAACTTGGATAGTAAATAAATAAACTTAGGCATATGTAAGGTTTTGGTAAGAAGATCGGCTGGTTGATCATGTGTAGATAAATGCTCGGTGACAATGAGCTTGGAAGTAACTGCATCTCGAACAAAATGACAATCCCTTTCGATATGTTTCGTACATTCATGGAATACTGGATTAGCAGCTATATGTATCGCCGATTTATTATCACAGTGCAAAGTCATAGGAGCCTCATGATCAATACCAAACGATGCAAGAAATTCCTTAAGCCATTTCAACTCTTTCAATGCATATGCCATATAACGATATTCAGCTTCAGCAGAGGACAAAGAAACTGTTTCTTGCTTCTTTGTTTTCCACGAAACTGGAGAATTTCCAAGAAGAACGACATAAGCACTGAGAGACCGACGTGTAAGGGGGCACGCTCCCCAATCAGCATCACAATAAGCGGTGAGATGAAGAGTTGAATCTGACCAAAGAAGTATACCTTGACCACATGTTCTCTTCAAATACCGCACTGTACGCAAGGCTGCATCCCAATGTTCTTGTAGTGGTTTATGCATGAATTGGGACAAAATATGAACGGTGTAAGAAAGTTAAGGCCGTGTGAAAGTAAGATAGATCAACCTTCCTACCAAACGGCGGTACAGTAAAGGATCCACAAGAGGTGGTCCTAAAGCAGCGGACAACTTGTGATTAGGCTCTATTGGAATTGACGAAGGCTTGCAGCCCAATAAACCTGTCTCAACAACAATGTCTAAAGCATACTTTCGTTGGGAAAGAAAGAATCCTTCAACATTGCGGGCAACCATTTGATGTATCTCCCAGTTCTTTGCCGCAACAACATCAAGTAGAATCCGTATTGTTGATTGTTTGACAACCGGTGAAAACGTTTCAAAGTAATCTACACCTTCATGTTGGCGATTCCCTAGTGCAACCAACCTTGACTTGTGTCGAGAAATTGTGCCATCAGCATTATACTTGATTTTGTAAACCCACTTGGAACCAATGGCCTTCTTCCCTGGAGGTAACGTTGTTTCAATCCAAGTATTGTTCTGTTTTAATGCCGAATGTTCATCACACATAGAGTCTCGCCAAACCTTTTATTCACTTGCCTCTTTGTAAGTAGTAGGATCCTTAGATAAATTTTCATTCACAGCAGTATGAGAAAGAATCTTTTCTCCATCAAGACTGAGTGATTCAAGGGAATATCTCCCTTCTTGTGTTTTCATCTGCTCCGTAATATTTTTTTCTTTGTGGTTGTTACTAAGCAAATTGGTGTGTTGAGCCTTAGATCCTTCATATATAGTTGTCTTTGAGCCTTTCATAGTATACGTTTCATCATTGTGCGGTGTTGCTGTTAATTCTTTAGGTGATGATTGTAGCTCTTTCAGGTTAGTTCCCATTTGCACCATATCTGCTTCTACTGAAGAATCATGTAGCCACGGACATCCATTCCTTTCATGTGTGATCCGGCCACAAAAGAAGCAATATTTTTTTTATTCATTCAAACTCAAACTCTATCTTAATGATCTTCCCATCTGGAAATCGAAATGATCTCTTGTTTTTCAGGGGAACTCTTATATCATATAATATCTGGACTCGAATGAATTCATGAAGATGAGTGCGGTTGGGATTATAGTCGAATTGAGTACATCCCCTATAGTACTAGCTACATCTTTAAATAAGTCCATGGTATGATGTTGAACCAAGATATTGAACATGCGAATCCATAGGGGAAAGGTTTCCAGATTTTGTTGGTCTTGGGATTCATCTTTGCAGGCTACAATAATTCCCCAGTCTTCATAGGTCCAAAATTGGAATTTTAGAAGCGATTCCAATGATTCTTCAGAAGGAAATTGAAATTGGAAATAGTCTTTTGAAAGAACCGTTCCTATGACTCGTTTTTGCATTCTCCATATTCGTGGGAAAGTTAACATAACTTTTGCTATGATCTGTTGTCCAAGATTTAAGATTCGTCCGATGAGGAGATGATCAGAATTGTTGCATGTCGAGTATGACCCAGATATTGGAAGATCAACTGGAATTTCATCTTCAAGCGACATGGATTTCATAACCTCCGGTAGCTGAGGGAAATCCATAGTTGAAATGGGTTTGATGATATCTAAGAAAGGTTGTGGTGAGACGAAGATGAGATTGAAAGCGAAGGATAGAGTATTGATGATTTCGGTGATGAAATTTGATTCTAGTTTGATGATTTATCAATAGATCTTCAACATGCAAGAAGTGAAGAGCTTATAGAAAGACGAGTAAAGTTTGAAGTAGAGCATGATTGAGATCAGGAAAACATACAAGATCACAACTAGGTAAAAGGATCAACCAAAATGAACAAACGTTATTCAGAATCACAAAGATATGATATGAAATCGTATACTTTCATTTAGAGAGAGAAAAAGTTGAAAAGAGTTTTTTGAATGAGTTAATAACCGAACTTGAAATAAGATAGATAGAGCATAATGAAAAACAAGTCAGTTATTCGGAGACATGTGAAGTCTAAATGTTCGCTTGGATCAGTTTGGGTTTGGGTTCAGTCTGATTTCACAGAAACGACAACGTTTAAGAAACA
>OVAX01003529.1:0-18982 GCA_900406405.1 Lepidium africanum | reverse complement strand
TGGTTGAAGGGGCATGTGAGAATTAATTATTTCATTATGAGAATTCTAATTAAGTTATAAGGAATTATGTGTTTAATTTAACCATGTGTGCATGTTGACCATGATGATCCATTTTATCCACCATGGTTTCATGATTTGATTCAAGGTCCTCTTGCTAAGATAACAACGGCACCCATGTATTTCACGAGAGGATACACATTTCATACCTTTGAATACGGTAAAAGGCGGGCAACCACCAATTGGGGAGTATGTGTGAAGGGTGAAACATATTTCTATGGTATCTTGCAAGAAATTTATGAAGTGGAATTTGTAGTATTAGTTGGTCTGAAATGCGTGCTTTTCAAATGTGACTGGTTTGATCCCGTAGTTAATAGAGGGGTTTGATGCAGCAAATTTGGAGTTGTGGATGTAAAAGCGAGGAGAAGATACAACAATTTTGAGCCTTTCTGCTTAGCATCACAAGCAGAGCAACTTAGCTTCATTCCATATCCTAGGATCAAAGAATCCGGAATCACTTGGTTGGCGGCTATTAAAATCACTCCCCGTGGTCAAATTATTGGAGCTGGAGATTTACCCTTGCAAGAAGAATCATATACGGCTATACATGCACCCGATGAAGCTACAAAGCAAGTTCTGCTAATTGATCCGCAAAACCGAGAATACGAAGATCTCCTGATGATGCTGTCGATGAGGAACGTGATGAATTTGATGAAAGTGATGATCAAGGTAGTGAAGAAGATAGTAATGATGATGAAGGATCTGAATGATTGTTCCGCATATGTATGAAAACGTTTTTTAAATGTATTAAGTATGACAATTTAAAGTGAGCAAGTAATGTATCAAGGAGTTTTTTATCGTATTGTGCCGCATATAAACTTAATTATAAGAATTAGAATCTCAACTAACCAAACATAATCTCAACAAATCGAACATAATCTTAACAAACCGAACTTATAATTTCAACAAACCGAACTTATAATCTCGGAAAAAAATAATTTTATAAAATTTTGATTTAATTTAAAATTTAGATAATGTTTTAAATTTGTAAAATTTATAAATTTTAAAAATGTTTCAAATTTAAAATTAGTTTATTAAATTAATTGTTTTCGTCGTAAAAAGGTCATAAACGTTCGATGTCGTAACGACATCGTAACATTACAATGATTTTACGAAGAATTTCAGAAATACGTTGTAAAATCGCTGTAATGTTACGACGTCGAATGTTTACGACCCTTTTACGACGTCGTACAATTACGACCCTTTTACGACGAAAAAAATTAATTTTATAAAATTTTGATTTAATTTTAAACGTATTCAAGAAATTTAATCAACCACATTCGTCGATCTTATAATTAAGAAATTACTACGGTATTCGTCGTAAATGTTTTGTAAACTACATTCGTTGTAACGATATCGTAAAATAGCAATGAATTTATGACGTAGTCAGTTGTTTCGTCGTAAACGCGTTGCTATTCTACGACATCGTTACGACGAAAGTAGTTTACAACTAATTTACGACGAATACCGTAGTCTACGAGGCTTTTACGACGAATTTGTCATAAATTCGTTGTAAAATACCAACGCGTTTACGACGAAACCAAATTATATATATACGGCACGAAGAAAGGAAAATCAGTTGCCATTTCCTCACTTTACTTTATCTCTCTAAAAGGTAATTCTCTCTACCTTCTCTCTAGAATTTCTCTCTTGTTTTCGGGAATTATGATATAGAATTAGGATCGATATGGAATTAGGATGGAATTTGGATTTTAGAATATAATTAAGATTTGCCAACTATTGTAGATTATTAATTGATTGATTTTTTATCATTGTAGGTTTATCTATGGCTCCCCGTAAGCATACTCGTCGTGTCCACTACAGTGACTTGATTCATGGCCCTTCTTCGTCCTCGGGCTCTGCTGGAGTGTGACTTCTTCATCTGTCTCGGAGACACAGTCCCAGACTGTCCCTCCTCAGTCACTATCACGACCGGAGCAACAACCGAACGATCCTATTGATCCTCCAGCGGTTCCTGGAGCTATTCATCCAGATCTCCTAGTACCACCGGATGTACCCTATGCGCAGTATAGGGTGGAGGATATTCTCGTGCATGGCAATCGCGCGAGCTTGCCAGTATTGCATATCGATCAACCTACTGGTACTTTTTGGTAAGTTATTAATTTTATTTATTAAATTTAAAAATTTTAAATTAAAATTACTTCAAATTATATATTTACTAATTACAATTGTTTTATAAAATTCATGTTTGGCGTGGATAACAAGGTGGAGCGAAGCATTACAAATTGCATCCACAGCTTTTTTGTCGAGGCGACCCCTAATTGGAGATCGACACCACACTATATTCGCGTCACGTGGTTTAAGATTTTTGTGGTAATTTTTTTATTACTTTTAATTATTTTTTTTTATTTTAATTAACTTTTTTAATTACTTAATACTAAATACTCTTTTTAACAGCAACGTTGGAACTGGGACGTCTCCATCACCGAGACTGTCAAGTATGAGTTCAACAAGAAAGCCATGAAGCGGTTTTCTAACACTGTCTCTGATTGGAAGACAGATTGTGAGGTGAAAGGAGATGACGACAAACCTAGCTTCATGACATACGCAGTTTGGGAGGGGTTGAGGAATTTTTGGAGCGACCCCAGTTCCGTGAAGAAATCTGCTCAGTGTTCTGCTTCTTGGAACACGGTTGGTCTAGCCTATTTGCCACTCGTTATGCCTCACATTGCTGGACAGACTCCTTTTGGCGGAGTCGCTATACAAATGGTAAGTTGGCTTATTTAAAATTAAAATATTTACTTCATTTATTTTTTATTTAATTAAATATTTAACTAAGTTTTATAATTTTTAGGCTGAAGAGTTAGAACATGTTTCTTCTCTTCCGGATTTGTTCAAGCAGACTCATCAAAAGTTGTCTAAAGTTTTTGTCGATACTAGATCGGAGAGGCTACACAACGAGGTTGTAGCTGCCATTCAGGAGCGTCAGACTCAACTGTCCCAGGAAACCTCCGATGGTACTCCTGTGGAATTGTATACTTCAGAAGTAGACGCAATTTATAACCAAGTAAGTAGTTAATATATATTATTAAGTATTTAATTTCAATATTTAATTAATTACATGTAATATAATTAATACTAACATGATTAACGTTTCTACTAGATTGCTCTGAAGAAGAAAGGACGGATTCTTGGAGTTGGATCCGCGCAAGATGTCCCCCGAGTCACTTCTTCTTGGATAGAGGAAAACTCTCTACGTGCTTAGTTGACAGCTTTGCAGCACGAAATAGCGGAGCTAAAGAAATCGACGGATGAGCAGCGGCAAACAACTAGGCAGTTTGATATTTTGGTTGCGGGCAATCCCCATCAGATGGAGGCATTGGAGCGTAGACGTCAGGAACTCAGGACCCAGTTCGAGAGCGATAGGGAAGTCGATTTAAACCAAAGATTGGATGAGGAGCAAGAAGCCCATAGTGCGGATTTTATTGATGAAATTTTAAAACGATAAATATTTTGTATTTTTGTAAATACTTTTTAAATATTTTATATAGATTTTAAAATCAAATTTTAAATTTTAAACATTTACAAAAAATTTTAATTATAAAATATTTTATAAATATTTTTAATTAAAAATGAACACTCCAATTCGTCCCTAATTACTCGCAAAAGATATTCCTCTCGAATTCGTTGGGAAAAATATGTCCCTAATTCGATGTAACTAGGCATCTCGAATTCGTTGTAAAATTTTGTCGTCCCTAATTCGTTGTAAAAACTATCGTCCCAAATTCGTTGTTAAGGTTGACGTTGTAACTTTGTTGTAAGAAAAACGACGTTAAATCGACATAAAATTAACGTCAAATTAACGAAGTTTATTTTACAACAAAGTTACAATGATTCTCTCTCGTCGAAAAGTTACTACGATTTTACGACAAAAATTTTACGATGTATTTACAACGATCATTGGGTCTTGCAAATTTGCCAACGAATTTACGACGAATAACCTGTTACGACGATCATATTACGACGAAACTTAATTCGTCCCTAATTCGTTGTAAAACCTGTTTACAACGAATTAGGGACGAAAATAGCAGTTGTAAACTGCCAATATTCTTGTAGTAAAAGAAGAATAGATAAACATAATGATAAACTGAATTATGTAGAAAAATGGTTTAAAAATCTTCTCCAAAGAGTTATGGAGGATGAAATCTTCTCCCCAAAGGTTACAAGAAGCAAAACAAAAAGGTGGTCCTCAAAAGTGTCAAGCTAGCCCTCTAAAAGATGGCTAGACCTAGTTTTTATAGGCCAAATTCATTCTGATACAAAATAAGCTAAACCAGACAAAATATGGAAATTTAAGGGTTTTCTCACGAAACAGGGTCAGATCGGTCGATCTGGGGTGGACAGGTTGATCTGCAGGTCGGGCGACTCTTTTATCAGGTCGATCTAGGAGCAGATCGGTCGATACCGTCTGTTCTTGGTCAGAATGACATATCTTCAGTAAAATCATTATATATTCCTAAAAGCTTATCCGATTGCCCTCAAACCACCTCAAAATGAAAGCTAACTCATGTGGCTATCTTTTGTCAGAATTGCAGCTTGATCCAACGGTGAGAAGTCTTTAAAAGGAAGCCAAACTTCTGACGTTTCTGCATGATTCAGCATCTCCATATGCTTGTTTTCGCTCAAAACAGCTCATCTTCTCCAAATGCGACTTATGACTTGAAAAGACTCTAAAAGAGATTAAAAGACTCTAAAACATGTACTTTGACACAATAAAACCATGGAAATCAAGGACTAAAAACTGATAAAAACAAGGTATATCAAATTCCCCCAGATTTAGCTTCTTGCTTGTCCTCAAGCAAGCAAAGAAACAAAGACTGAAAAGAAGTTTGAAAATGCAAGAACTCCTTCCATCCTAAGAACACCACATTAACATTCCTTTTAGTAAGCCACATGAAACCATACTTTACATAATCGAGAGCACCTTGTACTTCCTCCAGACTTTACATTTGTCCTAAACTAACTCCACAATCCAAACGAGTAATCCGAATGCACCATACCAACGTCTCTAAACATCTAAGTGCGGTCTCATCAAAGGAATATCAATCAAATGACACATGGGTTTCTCTTTCAGTCTCAGAACTACCTTTTAAATGGTTCATTTCCTTTCATTCCATTTTCATTTCAAGCTAACTCAAATTTTTGTTTGGTTGATTTTTTAGCAATTTGAAAGGTGTAAGCAAGAGTAGCGTCATTGGAGTTCTTCTCAGTCTACTCAAAATACTTAAGCAAAGGGTAGCATCATTGGAGTTTCCTTTAGACTACCAACATTACTTAAGCAAATAGCAGCGTCACTGAAGCACTTTTTCCCTCAGCCTACTAACAATGCATACAACCTTGTTAAATGAATACTCGAAATGATAAGGAGAAGGGAACCATACTCACACAGGAAAATCCGTCATTGTACTAAAAGGGAACCCGATCTGGTACATATCAACCCCCTTGACAAAAAAACTAAATAAGGTTAGGTGTGAAATCGGCATGAGATTCTTCGAATACCCGAAAGGATATGGGTAACGTTGAGAAGTTGTACAATCTATAGGTTTTCCAATAGTCAAAGATCTCTGTCAAGCTTGAATCAATGGTCACTTAAGTTCCTAAAAATGTGGTTATTCCTCGAAAAATTATAGTTCCCTACTACGGTTTTGACTCAATAAAACAAAAACTAACTCAGGAAAAACAACAAAAAGACTCAAAAAGAAGACAAAAGAAAAAAAACACGTTAGTCACCAAGTGTCCTCCCCCGGAATTACAAATAAATCTAAAGGAAGTATGACTTACAAAAAAATATCATAGGGATACAAAGGGAGATAATGGAGAAGTGAAACGAACCTGAACATATGGATCAATCGATTTATAAATAGAATGATCGATTTCAAGTGCTCGGAGAGCTGGATCGATCGATCCTCAATGATGAGGTTGAGCTGAAGGTCGAGCGCAGAGGCATATTGTCCTGTGGATCGATCAATCCCTCATGGTGAGGTCGATCGCTAAGTCGTGCGCTAATGCATATCGGTAATGAATATATTGATATCCAATCCCTTGGTCAATCACCATATCATGCACTAACCTGTTGTATTCCCGTGGATTAATCTATCTTGAAGTAGATCGATCGATCTCAGTATCTCGGCCAGAGTTCTCTTACCTGAAACAGAAGAAAACGAAAACAAGAAAAACATAAAACAAAAAATGCAGAAAATGAAAACTACCTACTAGTGGGTTGCCTCCCACTTAACGCTTGTTTATATTCGTTAGCTTGACTTTGGTCTCAGATGTTAGTCATGAGAATCGAAAGGTATAGTCAATGCACCTTTCGTCCTCCTACTGTTTTCACAATAGACAATATACCAGAGAAGAAAGGTAATTGCCCATAATGGCAGAACCACATGTTCATCAAAACAAGCTACCACAAGTGTAAAGTATTTCCTAAGATTTTCATTAAAGTTCGAACTACTTGGAGGATCAAATGCATTTGATCGAAAGATGAAGTCAATCTCAAGATGATTTGAGTTTACTAAAGAGTAATCAATTTTATCTTGAGGTTCACATGATAATTCCAAGCATTCATTAATGAGCAGGAGGTTGCTAGAGACTACCTTTTCAGTGCAGGGTAATGGAATATCCTCAAAATCATCAGTTTCAAGGGTTGAATCACATGTACCTTTTAGTCGGTTTGGTGTCTATTCTTACGTAAGAAAACTAGCATCCTCAGCATTCTGAGCAAACTTGGTCTCCATAAATGTACACACCTCTTCATGCTTACTGTTGAGATTGTTGCACATCCTATCAAGATTTGCGTTGATCTCTTACATAGATTGGTGCTGATTATGAAGAATCTGCTGCATCATAGCCATAAGCTCATTCTGATCAGAAGATTCCTCTTTACATGTTTTGTCTTGGAAATATCGTTCAAACATCCCCTCGTTACGTAAATAGTCATTATATGACTGATCATTGTATAAATAGTTATAATATGACCACCCGATCGATCTAGGCTTATAATCCATGGTCAATAGCTTGCTTTCATGTTAGTTACACCTGATTCAAAAAAAGAAAAGCAAAATAAAAACATAAGTAAAAAGAAACTTAGACTAAATTTCAATCTTAGATCAAAAGGCAACACAATTGGTTCCCCAGCAGCGGTGCCAAAAACTTGATACACTCAGGTTTTAATCCTATGAATCTACTGCAAGTGCACAACAAACAAAGTAGTACTTAGGGATCGAATCTACGAAGACCAATGGTTACACTATTAGTCTCTAGAGTGAACTTAAGCTAAGACAAATCAAATAAAGATAGAAACTAAACCCAACAATAAGATGTGAAATTAATAAATAAAAAGCATAAGGCATAAGGAATTCATTAAGAAATAAGAAATCAATTCAGGAAAACTATTCAAGATATTCATTCAACCAATTCTTGACTCATACATAAATTTCTAGCAAACCCACTATCGTTGTGTCGACTACTATGTTTAACAACCTTGAAATCCTAAACTGTCGTTTGATCCTAGAGATGTAAACATGCATTATCGAATTGGTCTGATAGGTCCACAACTAGCCTTAACATCAACTTTCGTTGGTTAAGGACTAATTGCTCATCTAAGCTAGTTCAGGCATATAACAAGCTTTTGGAGAATTAAACAACCTAAGATCATAGACTAGGTGATCAAGCTAATATAAGCATTAAACACAGTCTTAGATGGAGAAGACACAGGATCTAGCCCTATTTGTTCCTAATTCATTGATTCCTCTAAATAAAACTCTAAACCTGATTATAAAACTACTCTGACATGAAAGAAAAGAAACAACAAGAAAAATAATAGATAAGCATAATGATAAACTGAATTAAATAGAAAAAGGGTTCAGAAATCTTCTCCAAAGAGGTGTGGAGGATGAAATCTTCTCTCCAAAGGTTACAAGAAGCAAAACTAAAAGGTGGCTCTCGAAAGTGTCAAGCCAGCCCTCTAAGAAGTGGCTAGACTTAGTTTTTATAGGTCAAACTCGTTCTGGTACAAAATAAGTTAAACCGGACGAATTTTGGAAATGTGGAGTTTTCTCGCGAAACAGGGTCATATCAGTCGATCTGGGGTGGACAAGTTGATCTGCAGGTCGGGTGGCTCTTTTAACAGGTTGATCTAGGAGCGGATCGGTCGATTCCGTCTGTTCTCGGCTAGAATGACATATCTTTGATAAAATCATCATATCTTCCTAAGCACTTGTCCGATTTCCCTCAAACTACCTCTAAATGAAAGCTAACTCACATGGATATTTTGTGTCCAAATTTCAGATTGATCGAACGGTGGGAATTCTTTAAAAAGAAGCCAAATGTCTGACGCTTCTACATGATTCTGCATCTCCATATGCTCGTTTTCACTCAAAACAGCTCATCTTCTCCAAATGTGACTTATGACCTGAAAAGACTCTAAAACATAGTAAAAGACTCTAAAACATGTACTTTTACTCAATAAAACCATGGAAATCAAGGACTAAAAACCGATAAAAATGAGGTACATCATCTTCGAAAGAGCTTGTTTTACAATGCCAAAGGGAACAAAATTTGAGATAAATAATGCGTTATATTCCTCCAAATCCTGCAGATATCTGTTGAGTTTCAAAGATATCCTTAGAATTGGATATCACATAGAAATAATGAATAAAAATAATGTTGAATATCTTTGCATTAAGTCAAACTATTCGGAAAGGAAATTTTCATAGGAACAGCTGCGAGTTTTATTTTCTGGAATATATTTCCCAAAATGATATGACTGAATCATATGTTACAATAAACCCAAAGTTTACATGTACATTGAAAATCTAGCATGAATGTTTAGGGCACCCTGATTCAGTAATGATGCAAAAGATTGTGGAAAATACAAATGACCATTCACTAAAAACCAGAAGATTTTTCAATCGAAAGAATTTTTGTGTAATACTTATTCTCTTGGAAAACTAATAGCTCGGCTATCACCAGCCAAAGTTGGGAATGAATCTCTAGTATTCTTAAAAAGAATACATGGTGATATATGTAGGCCTATCCACCCCCAATGCGGGACATTTAGATATTTTATGTTATTAATTGGTGCATCTAGTAGATGGTCACATGTGTGTCTATTGAACATACTAAATATGGTTTTTGCAAAATTCATTGCTCAAATAATCATGTTGAGAGCACAATTTTCTGATTGTACAATAAAGAAGGTAATACTTGATAACGCTAGTGAATTCCCTTCACAAGCCTTCAATGAATATTGTATGTCATTGAGAATAGATGTTGAACATCCAGTTCCACATATTCACACATGAACTGACATGGATGAGTCTTTAATCAAACAATTATAGATTATAGCTAGATCGTTAATAATGAGAACAAGACTCCCAATTTCAATATGGGCTCATGCAATTTTACATGCTGTGGCACTAATTCAAATAAGACCGAGTGTATATCATAAATACTCCCCATATTGATCTGGCCATAAGCCAGATATATCTCATCTCTGTGCTTTTACATGTGCAGTTTATGTCCCTATAACACTGCCGCAAAGGACAAAAATGGGACTACAAAGGAGATTGAGGATATATATTGGGTATACATCACCAAATATAGTTCGGTATTTGGAACCAGAAACTGGTAATATGTTTATGACACATTTTGCTGATTGCCATTTCAATGAAAATGAATTTCCAGCGTTATGGGGAGGAACTAAAGAAGCTCCAAAAGAAAATTACGTGGCACACACCATCGTTGTGGCATCTTGATCCTCCTACAAAACAATGTGAACTGGATATTCAGAAAATTGTGCATTTACAAAATATGGCAAATAATATACCAGATGCATTCATCGATACAAAAGCCTGACAAAATCATATATACCCGCTGTGAATGTTCCATCAAGAGTTATAGTTCCAGAAAAACAAAATGATGGAAATATAGCAAATGGACCTAAGGTTTAGTTGAAAAAGGGAAGACTAATGGGATCAAAAGAGGAGAATCCCCGAAAGAAAAAGAATTTGGGAGAAATAAATAAAATGGTCCAGAAGAACTAGATTATATAGAAAAAAATCATGAAGGCGAAAAAAAAAGAGATTTCCATCAACTATGCCAAAAACAAAAATATTTGGGTTAGAAATGGAATAGAAGATAATAATGGAATTTTCTCAGTCTCTATATCAAAAGAAATTGATAATGAAACTGATGATCCAAATCCAAATATCATATTGAAATGCCAGAAGATATATGATTGGGAGAAACAGAAAATGTCCATGACAACTGAATTAAACTCCCTCAATAAAAGAAAAGTCTCTAGATCTATTGTCATAATGCATGAACATGTAAAACTTGTTTGGTATAAATGGTGTTTTATTCAAAAAATAAATGAGAAAAATGAGGTAACAAGATATAAAATCCAACTTGTAGCCCAATGTTTTTTCACAAAGACTGATAATTGATTATGAGAAAACATATTCCCCGGTAATGGATGCAATTACCTTCAGATTTTTGATGAGCTTAGCGACATCTAAAAAATCTAGAAATGCATCTAATGGATGTTGTGAGAGCATATTTATATGGATCACTTGAGAATGAAATATATATGAAAATCCCAGAAGGATTATAGATGTATGAAGCATTGAACACAAAATATAAGGAAATATGTTCAGTCAAATTAGAACAATCACTTTATGGATTGAAACAATCCGGACGCATGTGGTATAATTGCTTAAGTAAATATTTTTGAAGTAAGGGATATACCAACAATATGACATGCCCCTGCGTATTTATCAAGAAATTTCTATATGGGTTTGTGATCGTTCCGTATATGTTGATGACTTGAACATAATGGGAACTCAAAAGGAAATTGATGAGACAAGAACTCATATGAAGAAAGAGTTTGAAATGAAAGATCTTGGACAGACAAAATTTTGTCTTGGACTCCAGATCGAGTATCTTCGGGATGTAATTTTTGTAAATCAATCGAATTATACAAAAAGAATCTTACAACACTTTTATATGGATAAAGCGACTCCTTTGAGTACTCCAATAGTCAATAGATCACTTAATATCGATAAAGATCCATTCCGACCTTGTGAAGATAACGAAGAGGTATTAGGTTTTGAAGTACCTTATATGAGCGTTATTGGTGGACTCATGTGTCTTGCAAATTGCACTAGACCAGATATAGCATTCACTACAAATCTACTTGCAAGATACAATTCGTCACCTACGTATAGACACTGGAATGGAATAAAACATATATTTCGTTATCTCCAGGGAACAACTAAATTGGGATTATTTTATAATAGAAATTCTAGTTTCGATTTAGTTGATTTTGCAGATGCTGGCTATATATCATAACCACATAAAACCCAATCTTAAACTGGATATGTTTTCATAATTGGAGGCAATGCAATTTCTTGGTGCTCCCAATTGTAGACCCTGGTTACTACCTCCTCAAATCATGCAAAAAATTGCATGACATGCATGTAGAGAATGCGTATGGCTCAGATCCATGACTCAACACATACAAGAAGCAAGCAGAATATTCATAAATAAAGAGCCAACAAAAGTGTTTGAAGACAATGCTGCTTGTGTCCCCCAACTCAAAGAAGGTTATATTAAGAGCGACCGAACAAAACATATTCCCCAAGATTTTTCTCTTATATATGAGAACTTGAGAAAAATCAAGATGTGAATATACAATATATCCGTTCAGCAGGCAATGCATCAAATTTGTTCATGAAAGGGCTTCCCACTAAAACGTTCAGAAAACATATTACAATATTGAGATGCGTCAACTATGAAACATGATATTCATCATTTCAGGGGGAGATAATGTCATTGTACTTTTTTTTCCCTTATCATGGTTTTTATCCAACTGGGTTTTTCCATGACAAGGTTTTTAATGAGGCAATACGTAATATATAATTAACAATATGTAAGTATTGGGGAGTGTTATAGATATATAGATCTAATGATTACCTATGTTATAGATATAATAATTATCTATAAAAATATCTCATTATGTCCACCACCTTGACCTTTTATATCTACGTACTCAACCCACTTATGTAATACACACTTAAATAAAAAAAAGAGAAGATCGATATAAGTGAATAAAAATATCACTCTCATCCCTCTCCCATGTGTGTGTGTCTCTTTCTCCTCCAACTTTTCACACAACACTTTTACTTGTACAAAAAGAGAAAATATAATAATACTCTCTTCCTTACTCACGTCAATACTCTTATTCTACAAGTACATTACATTAATATAATATAATAATATTTACATATATTTCATAATATTTTGGTCTTATATCCTTTAAAAATAATCCTCTTATGCCCATAATCTAACGCATGCAAGGAAAGATCATGAGCACTGTGTTTTCTCAGGAATATTTTCAATTCTGGTTTCCTTCAGAGGAATCACTTCTCTCCATTACTTAATTTAACTTCTTGAATTATGAAGATTGGGGAGTTGTTGTAACCAAAAAAAGAAGAAGATCATGAATTTCAAACCATTGACAAGTTTCCTTTATGGGTCCGCATGTCTCACATACCAGTTAAACATCATACGCTTGATCATTTCACTGCAGTTTCAAAATTAATCAGGAATGTTCTCGAAGTTGATTATAACCCAAATCGCACACCTTTGCATGAATATGTCAAAGCTCAGATCCTCTATGACATCAATGACCCACTTCGAATAAGCAGACCGTTCCGTTTCCCTAAGGGAAAAGTTAACAAAATTAACTTTGAATTTGATAGGATTAGGAAATCATGCTTTTATTGTCACAAACACACTCATGAACAAGCCCATTGTCCATGGTTAACACATGAATCCCTACTTAACTCACCAATGCAGAGTGAGGAAAATATTAATAGGGATCCTCATCCACCAGGTTCAGATCAAGTGACACATATAGAGGATATACCGGCTCATAAAAGGCGGAAAAGAGCACCAAATATGGGGGAAAATAACACTCACAGACGACATCACATCAGAGATGCATTCACAAGCACAAAACACTATTGGCACAACATCAGAAACGAAAAATGTCTATGCAACCCAAAGTTTCCTTCCTAAGATGGAGACACTCATCACAAGGGTTGATATTAACAATGTATCAGCTAATCCACCCATGGAAAGCAGGAGCACAATGTCAAAGTTAAATCAGACATATCAGAATAAACAAAAGACACATATTCCGGTCAAAACAAGCAGGTACAAATCACAGTGAGAGCTAAACAAGATATGGTTCATAGCTCAGATATATGCAAGCACTTGGATAACAAACTTCCAGAACAAGAGTCTATGGAAATGATCGGCCACAATAATAACACACAGAACAAAGGAACAAAACCATTTGGAAATGACATCAAAAAGACATATAAACTTAAAATGCTTACAAGTGGAACCACATCTTCCACTTTACAGGTTAGGGTCAAAACTTGCCTTGCTGAAGGTTCATCAAGTTCGCCAAATCAAATGATCTCTTTAAAGAAACAAAAGACGAATCCAAATGGAAGCACATGAAGGGAGATCATCCAAATAGACACAAAACCAGGCCATGTGACTATCCTTGAGCGACCCGAAACAAAATGAGCATCCTAAGTTGGAACTGTCAAGGCCTAAGGAGCACCTTAATAGTTCAACGTCTAAAGGAAATACGTCACCAACTATTTTCAGACTTTCTGTTCCCCAAGGAAACCAAAAATAATAAGGAATATGTAGAATCAGTTCAACGTTAGATGGGATAAAACTTCTCTTTCATCATAGATCCGGTGGGTTTGAGTGGAGGAATAGTTGTATTCAGGAAGAATAAGGAGGCTTTGACTATACCTCAAACCAACTCCAATATTATAGATACTATAACATTTATAGGTAGTCAAAACATATTTGTATCCTTTTTCTACGGCCATCCAGTGAGAAGCTTGAGGAGTAGAGTCTGGGAACAAATTACGAGCATCAGTGACATTCGAACTATGGCCTGGATGATTATGGGAGATTTCAACGAAATTATGGGTCCTAATGATAAACTGGGAGGACCTCTACGACATGAAAGCTCATTTTTCTCAGTTCAAAGAACTCATTAAATTATGTGGGATGAAGGAATTTCCAAGCTCGAGCTCTTTCTTTTCTTGGTTGAGTTCAGGAATAATGAGTGGACACAAATCAGACTGGATAGAACTTTTGGCAATGTTGATTTTTTCAGACTTTAGACCTGAACAAATACCAAATATATGTCTCTGCTGGGATCAGATCACATACCAATCTGCACATCATCAATTACAAATAATCACCATTTTGGAAATGGTTCTACTTTGATAAAATATGGATCATAAGACCAAATTTTACTACAGTGATAAAAGAAGGTTAGGAAAGGGATAATCAAATGACAAAAATGAAGGTTTACAACAGAATTGTACATTATTGCAATACCATATCCAAAAACAGGTGAACACAAACTCTCCATCAGAAATGGATAACCTTAATTCATCACTTGAAGCTAAAGTAAAGAAATCACACCCCTGACAAAAACAAACTAGAAAGCATTAAAAGGGAGCTGGAATTTAACTATTTGGAGGAAAAATAGTTTTGGAAACAAAGATCTAAACATAAATGGTTAAGAGAGGGTGACAGGAACACTCAATTCTTTCACAACAGTGTCAACTACCAAAGACTTAAGAATAACATTTTATGTCTCCATGATCAAAAAGGTTTCATGTAATATTCAGAGGGCTCAAAAGGATCCATATATAGCTGCAACTTTCTTTTAGAACCTATTTCAATCTACTAACCCCCAAAACATTGATAGCTTGACGAATGTTATACCACAGAAAGTAACATCATCGATGAATGGCACACTTACAGCTCCAGTCACTTAAATGGAGATCAAGGCAGCAATTTTTGGAAATAAAGGAAGCAGTGCCCCTGTTCCTGATGGGATGACATGAGATTTTTTTCAAGCATATTGGCATATAGTTTGCCCACGGTTAGTTCAAGAAATACAATCATTTTTCAACTCAGGGTCTTTTCCAAAGGAATGAAATTAAACTCACATAAGCCTTATTTTGAAGACTCACATTCCAACTCAAATGACATATTTCAGACCAATCAGTTTTTGCTCAGTCCTGTACAAGACGGTTTCCAAGATAATTACCAACAGATTCCAACCTTTACTAACACAAATTGTCTCAGAAACACAAGGGGCTTTTGTTGCGGGTAAGCTTATATCAGATAATATCTTAATTGCTCATGAAATCTTGCACTACCCACAAACCAATAAGAAGGGACAATCAAGCTTCACGACCATTAAAACAGACATTTCCAAACCCACGATCGGCTGGAATGGACATACATGCAACACATTCTTTATAAACTGGGTTTTGATGCTAAATGGATTCAACTGGTAATGTACTTACATCGGTCACCTACTCTGTCCTAATCATCGATTCACCTCATGGGTTAATCACTCCACACAGTGGAATAAGGCAAGGAGACCCATTGTCTCCTTATCTTTTTATTCTTGGCATTGAAGGACTCATTAGTAAACTAGCAGAAGTAGAAAGAAGTCACCAACTCACGGGATTGAGATTTAAGGACACATGTCCTTCAGTTCACCATTTAGTATATGCGGATGACAATCTCTTTATATGCAAGGCAACTACTGAAGAAGCTATAACACTAAAAGAATGCCTGAAAGATTATGAAAAAGTCTCTAGACAATATATAAACTACAACAAATCTGCCATCACTTTTGGAACTCAGATTGTACCCTTGAGACAAGCACTCATTCGAGATATACTAGGTATTCATTATGGTTAAGGAAATGGGCAAATACCTTAGTTTGCCAGAATGTTTCAGTGGTTTCAAAAAAAAATGGTTTGATGCATATCATAAAAGCTCTAAACCAAGACCAGTAACTAGTATGCGAAAACCCTATCGCTTGGGGGAAAAGAAATTATGCTTAAGACCGTGGCACAAGTTATACCTATATATGCAATGTCATGCTTTAAACTGGCCAAGAAACAATCACAAACCCTCACTAAAGTAATGAGAATTTAATATTGAACACTTTAGAAGAAAGTAATAAAATCGCATGGGTTTCTTGGATGTAAATGTGTAAACAAAAAATAGAGGGAGGACATGGTTTCAGAGATATAAAGTTGTTTAACCAGGCGATATTGGCCAAACAAGAATGGACGTTGATCAATAACCAAGAGATGTTAATGGCGCGCATTTTCAAATCCAGATATTTTAGCGCACAAGACTTCTTATCCAGCATAGCATGATCTAGACCATCTTTTGCTTGGCGAAGTATTCTTCATTGAAGAGAGTTACTAAAGAGAGGCTTGATCAAACATATTGGAAATGGACAAGACACAATGGTTTGGACTACCAACTGGATAAATGATAAAACTCAATGGCCTCCTCTTAGTAAAGACTCAAGATTCAATGTCTGTCTAAAAGTTTCTGATCTGTTATCAGACACTGGTTGGCAATTTAACAAACTGATATCACTTTCCATTCAATAGATGCACACAAGATCTTTGGTATCTTGCCAAATTTAACAAAAAAAGATAGATGGATATGGCATCATAAACTATCAGGTGCCTACTCAGTTAAAAGCTGGTATTGGTTAAGTACACATCTATTAGGGATTGAGAATTTTTTGCAAACCTCACTGATAAACCATGAAACTATTCGAAAGAAGAAACTCTGGGAGATCTAAGCACGTTCTCGCATCAAATTATTTATGTGGAGAGCATTATCCGGAGCTTTAGCGGTTAGATCACAGCTCAAAAACAGAACTCTTGTAGAGGATGAGGCATGTACAATCTGCTATACATATAAGGAAACTATCAACCACATGCTTTTCCAATGCATCCGTGCATTACAAATCTGGCGTTTATACAATTACCATAACATGGTTTTTCAACAATCTCACTAACTGTCAACATGTCACATTTAATGTCAGCAAGTAAGAACACTCAATACCCAATAGATATACAGAGAAGTTTCCCCTAGATTCTATGGAGCATATGGAAGAATCACAATGCAAAAATCTTATAGGGATTAACTCAAGATTTGCGAGTGGTCACTCAAGAAAGTCAAGATGAAACAAAATATGGTATGACTTGCACATGAATCAAAACTTTCAGCACATGAACATTGGTACTAAAAAAGGGATCATGCATTACAGAGGAAACAATGCAAACACACACATACTTTTTTGGAAGACTTCTTGGAGAACGAATCAACAATTACATGGAGGAGCATGGGTTTTAGAAAAGATTGATGATCTCTTTTACTATCACGCGAGACATGTTTTCACGCAGGTCACATCTAAACTTATATTGGACTTAATGGGCCTTAGATGAGTCTTAAATTGCCTTTGAGATTTATGAATTATTTTAGTAGAGGTTTCATTGGAATCAACCTCAATCTTTAAGGCTTGGAGGAACCACATTTATGGCCCAAACTGAAGCCATGGCTAAAGCCCATACAACAACTTTTGGAATTTCAGAAAATTTCCTTCAGAATCATTAATCCAAGATAAAACAAAATCTCCTCAGCAATTGCACAAAGTGTTACACAAGAAAGTCTCTATAATGATTATATCTCGACAGGTTTACCAGTTTGGACTAGAAATTTATGGCTACATTCAATACGGGTACAACATTCTGTATCTCTTCCAAATTACCTGCAATGATTATCTCCTTCCGCTCCATTAATTATATTCTGACTTTGATGAAGGCTCTTCTTCGAAAGTGCGAAAGTCTCACTATCTTTTAGGTCTATTTATTCTAATGGTCTTAGGATTTAAATTGGTTTGGTTTATTAGCGGTCTTTTGGTATGTTGTTTGTATACTGCTTTCTTTTGTCTTCGTTGGCTTGGTTTGGCAATAATCTGTACTTTCTTTGAGGCTTAAATCCTCATTATTAATATAGTCGGTTATGCAGAAAAAAAATTAATTCTACGTTAGCAAAGATAAACATATGAGATATCCATGGTTGATCATGGGGGATTTCAACGAGATAACAGGAAACCATGAAAAACAAGGGGGAACAGTTCGTCGACCAAACTCGTTTTTACCATTCAACCAGATGATACATGATTGTGGACTTATTGAGTTTCCAAAATTAGGAAATACTTGGTCTTGGCGAGGTGTCAGAAACAATGGCATTGTCAGATGTATACTTGACAAAGCTCTAGCTAATGAAGCGTGGCACGACCTTTTCACTGCATCGGAGATTGAATATTTGGATATGATTGGATCGGATCATCGACCTATAGTGGGTCGGTTTTTTGATAAACCATATCGAAAACGCAAAACTTTTATTTTTGACAAAAGATGGATCGGAAAGGAGGGTTTTAAGGAAACAATTGAGAAGGGATGGAATGGTTTTCCTTGTCGTAGACGAATTTCGGTAACAAGGAAAATACAAAATTGTAGACGGGAAATTTCTAAATGGAGAAGTAAACATGTTCCCTCAGGAAGACACATGATTAATGAGTGTCAGAAAAAGGTAGATGAACTACAAAATGCTAACTCGGCAACTACGGCCCAAATTAAGATGGCCAATCTGGAGCTGAAAAAGGCGTATGCAAATGAGGAAATTTATTGGAAACAGAAAAGCAGAAATAAATGGCTTGAAGAAGGTGATGCAAACACCAGATTTTTTCATGCCCAAACAAAACAACGACGGGCAAAGAATAGAATCACCGGTTTATTTAATAGCCACGGTGTTTGGGTTACCAATGACGAAGATGTGGTTGCAGAAGCTACCAGATATTTCTCAAACCTCTTCTCTACCCAGGGTAGAGATTGGGACTCAGACCTATTATCAGAGGTTCAACCTCGGATAACTGATGCCGATAATAACATGCTACTACGTACAG
>OVAX01003528.1:0-18988 GCA_900406405.1 Lepidium africanum | reverse complement strand
AGATAGATAGATAGATAGATAGATAGATAGATAGATAGATAGATAGATAGATAGATAGATATATATAAATGTAATTAAGCTTTAATTTTAGATTTAGAAAAGAATAGTGTTAAGTTGTTTGGTTAGGATGTAGAGAATAATATTAATTAGATTAAAATTATGCATCGAATAATATTAAGTTGTTGGTTTATGATTCGCCTAATAATATAGATAGAAATTGTTGGTTGAATTATGATAAGTCGATGGACTTTAAAATTTATAATTATGACCAAGTTTTTTTGATATGGTAACATTACGATGACCCGAATGGAAGTGATGGAGAAAAAAAAAATGAAAAGAAGATATCATCCTTTCGAAATGAACAAAATAATTTATATTGAATTTGGACCTATAGATCCTAATCCGGAAACTGAAGAAACTATTATAGTTTTTGGTGGATTTATTGATGTACTTGTTATCAATTAAATATTATGTATTAGATTTTACTTATGTTTTAATTAGAGTATATAATTATGAATGTTTACTTATGTATAATTTTGAATATAAAATTATGAATGTGTAATATATAATGTTTTTCTTCGTATTTTCATTTTATAAATAATGCAGTTTGAATATATATATATATATATATATATATCTTATTTTTTCCATCAACCGTCATAACCATCGTGTTTTTTGCAAAAATCTCGATGACTTGTAACCATGAGGTATCCTCGAGATTTTCATACAAAATTGCGACGGTTATCAATGCCCGACGTCATGTTCCAGACGGTTTGTTTCCATTTGAAGATCATATGAAAATCTTGTTCCAAACAGTTTTCATATAGTTTTTGTCCGGAATCGGCATTTTTCTTGTAGTGAATGTTCAAATTTATTTGATGAAATCACAAATCAATGATTGATTTGCATATTCTTAGCCCAATCGAGGTTAACTCGATTTTACCAAATTTTATCGGTGGTACATCAAAAACAGTGATTGAACTGATGAGTATAATTATTTAAATTGTTGGTTAAGTGTGTGTGTATATATATATATATATAATATCTTTTCACTTCAACATAGAAAACATGTTACAGAGGATTGCAGTGGGTTGTTACATTTAGTTAAATGGAGAATTGATTTAGTATACGCGAGATTTTCCTGGCTCAAGATCTTTTTATGATGTAAGCTAATATGCGCGAGATTTTTCCGGCTCAAGATCATCTTATACCGCATGCCAAGCGCTTAAAAATATCCTGGACTGCCGACTGTCTTTTTCGGAAGGTCACCTAATATGTTTGGTTACTCTCTCTCAGCTCACTACTATAAAGATCAAAAATCTTTGCTCAATCCAGAAGGTTAGAAAACCACATACTTTCTCTTGTCATTTTCTGATGACAATCAGACGAGCCAATCTCTGAGAACTTTTTCAAACAATTTTAGATGGTTTATTCAATGTCATCGGCATATATGGAAGAAGTTGTTTATCCATTCCCCTCGATTGAAGACGGCAGCGACTCCGGATAAATTAGGGTTTGTGTACCCAACGTTTACAGGTTTAAGAATTTCGACTGGACCTAGTTCATAGAATATTTTTTAAGCCTACGAATTTTTTTTTTGGACTGTTTTTGTTTGACTGTGTTTCCTAGATTTCTATTCTATGCTTATGGTATGGCCCCATATGTTACGGAGTGTTTGGACTTCCATCATTTTATATTTGACAGGTACTTATATGGACTTGGGATTGTAACACATATTGATGATAAATTAATATAACTATTTAGACCCCAAAAATGGCATTCTACATATGAGTGTAATGCATATGGTGCATAATGTTACAATCTTGAAACAAATTCATCTCATATTCCTTATGCCAGTTAGCATAATATTTTTTGAAAAAAATGATTAGGAAAATGTCAAGCAAAAGGCTCGACAGTCAAATGCAAGATAATAAGCTAATCCAATCTACTTAGACTATTTCTTTTTTTTCTTCCTAAATCTATTGAATCCATTTTAAGATTTTTCTGGGAGTGTATATCGATCGTTAGGTAATGACATAGACCTATCTTTAGCAGAGTTCACTATACTATTATCTTCTTAGCTAAGTTTAGGAATGCTAGTCACTTGTATGTGATGTGTCGTACCGATCATTATTTAATATCCCAACCATACTTTCTACGTTTATGTCGAATTGCCTATGGTCTGAATTATATATGTTGAACTACTAGAGCGAGTTGTTAGATTAAGTTTGAAATTGATAAGTTGAGCTGCAAGCTATCAAATAGATTAAATAAAAGTTTAGATATTTTACGAGTTATGTAAAACATAAATATTTTACTAATAGAATTAGAAAATTGTCTAGTCTATTTAAGGAGATGTTAAAGTGTGGCATAATTTATAAATTTATTATTAAAAGTTTTAGTATCGTATTTTAGTTATTTTTTAAAAATTAATAAAGAGAATTATTCTTTAATCTTTGAGTTTACAATTCTTACGTACTCTTTAAAGACTTTAGACCACCATTATTGGTGGTTTCTAATGAATTTCTTAGTGTAAAAATATTAATAAAATAATAAAAAGTGAAGAAACAGAGAGAGAAAGTTTCTTAAATAAGAAACTCAAAAATGAGTTTCTTGCCACGTGTCGATATGTGATTGGAAAATTCTTTTTTATAAAAAATAAATAAATAACTAAATTAAAAATATTAATATTATAATATAATAAGGGTTTCTTTAAGAAACCTTTGATAATCCTGCTCTTATAAGCCAAAGCTTCTTCTTATCTTTGTCAATGAAAAGAACCTGATTTATAAGTGGGCCAAAATAAGAATGTGCGGCCTACCTCCAACATATATCATTTCCTTTATTCTGTTTGGAATGTTCATCTAAGAATATCTTCAAACTTGTGTATTTGTATAAAACATTCATCGAGTGTTGGCCCTGTTCTGCTAATAAACGCTGCAACAACAGTGATTAAACAAGTTAAAAAACAGTAAAAACGGTGACCATTTTAATCGTTGTGACCGTTACGGAAGCGACGTCACCTAAAATAATGATCGCTAAATTTACCAACGATCATAAGAACACTATAAATATCATCAACGTTCATTTCTAACGACTGCTTTATTTTATTTTCTCTTACCCGATAACTATATTTTATCTTTCGCTCGCTGTACCGCGTACCTGATAACAACACGGCCTTGCTAATCTTTTCTTTCATGATTTAAACTCTTGATAAATCTAATAGCATACTAGAACAATTCGTTATGTGTGAGTTATATATTAGTTGTCATGACTTCAGAGCATGCTTATAAGAGTGGACAAGCAGTGCGAGAGATTCGGACCCAAACTTTAAATCATCTTTATCCACAACGTATCTTCCATGTGAGATTGTTATCTAATCACCAATCACCATCGATCATCACCGCTAATTTGAAATGTTTATCTCCTACATACAGAAGGAACGTCCATTAGTATAATTTGCTAAAAACAAAGCCAGAAAACTCGACGTTCTAGTTAACTGTTAGAGACATTGTTTTCTGTTAATAATTGGATGATTTATAATCTAAATATTTTAACGGAAACTGAGTACGATTTGAATTTACTATCTTGTTGCGAGATCAGAAGCAAGCCAATAGCGTTCGACACATTTTGATAATTATTCCCGGACATAACAATGCGTTGTAAATTGTAATAACAAAAACGAAAAAATAATGTTAACAACGTAAAAACATGAAACAGTCGGTGGCACGAGAATCACGTTTTACAATGCATCACAAGACGTGAAAGTTCTTTCTAATAACCATCCACGTCATGCTCAAATATGGACCCCATTGTCCTTGATTAGGTCCATAATTTTTGTATCAGATTCATTTCACTTTCTTGTTCATTCACTGCACCATGATTCTTCCTCATAAGTGTGTTTATAAAAAATTCAGCTAAGCACTCAATTCACATCCTCTGGTTATTATCAATATCTAAATTTTTGTTTATCATAAATATGAGGAAACTCAAATCGAAAAGATAGACAACGAACAAAGTGATTTTCATGCAAACTGAAATAGTGCCAAGTGGAATCCAAATGCCATTTTCATTTCCCTGTAATTTACAGCTCATAGGGAACAAAACAACGATAGTGAACTATTAAGTAATCTTGTTTATTAATGTCCTATGATTTGTCAACTCTTCTTATTCCCATGCCTATGCATGTTGATCTATTTTCGGGATCATTGTCGATAAATTTCACTTTCACCCTATTCGATCATTCATTATTCTATAATCCATTTTTAGATATTTATATTAAAATTTAATACAATTTCACCATTATTAAATATGGTAGAATATCAATAACCACCAAATATTAATGTATTATGTATTAAAAATAATATATAAAATGTCAAATTTTTGTGGTTTAAATGACGTAACTAATATTTTTTACCTTTTTTTCACTATAATTGACAAACTAAACAGATTTTAGAAAGTTAATTTTAGATTATAAATTAGGTCTTGTCGTTCACAAAAAAATATTTTATAAAATCATAAATAATGATAATTTTAGATATATATATGTGAACCTAATAGATGGAGATATTCTTAAAGCAAAACAATTTCATATGATTGACTCTGCAATAATTATGTTTACGTTCATCTTAATTAACACCCAAACTGGATTGAATTAACAGTAATAACAGAATTATTATTGTGAGTGGTAGAACCACCAGACACGTTGTGAAAGGACGAAAACAAATAAAATAGGAAAAGAAAAAAAGCCAAACAAAAGAAAAATAAATATAAACAGATAACAAAAGAAGTCTTATTTCTGGAATCAAACCTTTTTTGAGTTTTCTTATGATCAAAGGCTTAAATTTGAGGTTGAAAGTGTTTCTCTGATGATTAGATTTCGCTCGCAGAAGACGAAAAAAAAAAAGAATGTTTATCACGAAGCTTAATGTCCGAACATATTGATTTGGAAAGAAAAAAACAAACCCTGCAATATACAACATTACACCAACAGAAACAATTTGAAACTTTTCATGTTGTCAACGTCTCCTGAGCTTTGATCTCTGGTTAGTATCTTTTTTCCTTTAGCTTTCATCTGGATTTAGCGATTGTTCATTGAGATGGCATTTAGCTGTAATTTTATTGATTGGTTTAATGTCTCTTTATTGCACCATTAGGTTTATCCATTTGGATGTTTGATGAATCATAGGATTTTAGATTCCCGGGAAATTTCTGGATTTTTTGTGCGTTTATTCTTGAATGTTGATTGTCTTCTATGTTCATTGTAACGCTTTGAGATTTTTAACGAAATGAGAGGCAACTTGTAATTAATCTGCTTCAATCTGTCTGAAACTTTCAAATCTGGAGATAAATTTTGTATAATCTGCTTCTTTGTTGATTTTCTCATAATGAAACAGAAGTAAAATGTATGTCCTTATGTTAATAAAATCTGTTTAGTCTGATTCAATTTGACTGAAAATCCCAAGTCTGAAAATGAATTAAAATAATGTGCTTCGTTCTTATAACATTATTAACAGAAGTAATGTAATTTCTTATGTGTCATTAACAGGATTTATGTATGTCTTTAAGGTTATCCAAATTGTTTTTGATTATGGAAAACAGGACTTTCTCTTGAAGATTTAAAGAGATTAATTGTGATGGCTTCTCAATGTTAGAGATAACCACATTTCTTGTGATTTGCTTCAGAAGTATTTCTAAATTTTAAATATGTTCTGGTTTGTAGATTGATAATTGATTAAAGGCTTAATTATGACGAGTACTCCAACTTCATCCGGGAGGAGAAGCATTTCAAGTATAAGGAGGGCATCATCAGCTTCCAAGAAACCTGTTCTTCAATCAGAAGAGAGTGAAAGTGGAAGCATCAATGAGAACACCTCCAAACCTAGTTCACCTCTTGCTCAACCGGTTTCTGATGGTGAGAGAACAGTCAAGAAGCTACGGCTATCCAAAGCTCTCACTATCAATGAGGGAACAACTGTCTATGATGCTTGTAGAAGGATGGCTGCTCGGCGTGTTGATGCGGTTTTGTTGACTGATTCAAGTGCTCTTCTTTCCGGGATTGTTACTGACAAGGATATAGCCACGAGGGTGATTGCAGAAGGTTTAAGACCAGAACATACTCAGGTCTCTAAAGTCATGACAAGGAATCCCATTTTTGTTACATCTGATTCACTTGCAATGGAGGCTCTTCAGAAGATGGTTCAAGGGAAATTCAGGCACTTGCCAGTTGTTGAGAATGGTGAAGTCATTGCTCTCTTGGATATCACAAAGTGTCTCTATGATGCTATCTCTCGTATGGAAAAAGCCACAGAGCAAGGAAGTGCTTTAGCTGCTGTTGTTGAAGGTGTTCCACGCCAATTGGGAAGTGGAACTTTACTCGAAACGTTGAGGGAACGAATGTTTAAGCCTGCATTGTCAACAATAATCACCGAGAACTCAAAGGTTGCTCTTGTGTCAGCATCAGATCCTGTCTTTGTAGCTTCCAGAAGGATGCGAGATTTGCGAGTTAACTCTGTGATCATTGCTGTTGGGAACAAGATTCATGGGATTCTAACGTCAAAGGACATTCTGATGAGAGTTGTGGCACAGAATCTATCTCCTGAGCTGACTCTTGTTGAAAAAGTAATGACACCAAACCCGGAATGTGCATCAATGGAGACAACAATCTTGGACGCATTGCATATAATGCATGATGGGAATTTTCTACATCTTCCAGTTATAAATAAAGAAGGATTCCCTGCAGCTTGTTTAGACGTGCTACAGATAACTCACGCAGCTATTTCAACGGTTGAGAATAACAGCTCAGGAGCTGTAAACGATATGGCGAATACATTGATGCAAAAGTTTTGGGACTCAGCTCTCGCGTTAGATCCCCCAGACGATTATGAAACACACAGTGATATGTCAGCAATGCTGATGAATTCAGATGGGAAACAGTCTTGTCCATCTCATGGACTTGTGAGCTCGTCCACTTTCAAATTCGAAGATCGTAAAGGACGCGTACATCGGTTTAACTCAACTGGTGAGAGTCTTGAAGATTTGATGAATGTTGTGATGCAAAGATGTGATGCAGATTCAGGCATTCAGATTATGTACCAAGATGATGAAGGTGACAAAGTTTTAATTAGTGGAGACAGTGATCTTGCTGCTGCTGTCAATTGTGCCAGGTCTCTCGGGCAAAAGGTTTTACGACTGTATCTAGATTATAACGAGACAACCGGTCTTAAGACGTTTGCAGATTTGGGAAGCCTAAGCCGTAAGGCCGATTCAGTTTCGTGGCAGACTGGCGTCATGGCCGGGGCTATTGTCCTAACCAGCATAGGTTTACTTGTTTACTTGAAACGTCCCAGGAAATGATTTTTTTATTCTTTTGGTGGTATAACGCAAATTAGTTGTATTCTACATTGATCTATTTTTAACGATTCATACTGCAGAACAATAAATAAACTAGGTCCTTAAAAATCCAACAAAGCATACTTGTTTATTAATCTTCAGAAGAAAACATTATGACAAGAAAGCAGGTTTGCCCGAGAGGTTAAGGGGGAAGACTTAAGTTCTTCTGCACATAAGTGCGCGTGGGTTCGAACCCCACAGCCTGCAGTTTTCCTATAGTTTAATTTTTTAAACTTTTATTTGGGTAAAATAAACTTGCGTTATCAACTGTTTCAAACTTTCATTGCTATATTAGCTAAAAAGAGAAAAAGAAAAATTGCAGGCTGTGGGGTTCGAACCCACGCGCACTTATGTGCAGAAGAACTTAAGTCTTCCCCCTTAACCACTCGGGCAAACCTGCTTTTTATGTTGTATAATGTAATCAACATATATAATTATACGTTACAGTTCGAGAAGCTACGTCCAAAAACACCTTAAAAATCAGTCGTCAGATGATTTCTGCTTTGCTATACGTTCAAGTGGACGATAGACGATCTTTGCTATTGTGAAGGACTAGTCATCTTTTGGCCACTCGTTAATACTCAAACAGAATGTTTTCTTTTCCAATCGTTGGAGTTACAGCTTTATTACATATGTTGAAGTATAGCAAGAGCACTGTGAATAAAGGACCCATGATTGGAAACCGATTATAAGAATTGCAGAGTAAAGCCGAAATTAGATTATAAAACTTTGGACATCCGTCCTCCATAAAGCCAGAGCTTTCGTCATGGTTTCTCTTACAAAATTGAACAACCTTTTCATCCAACAAAGGATTCAACAATAAACGTAGAAAAACAACAAAACAAACGTTTTATTTAATTTTAGCAAATGACCAAACTCAAGTTATCATCTCGTCACAACGAAGAGACCACTTTGCTTCTAAAACCTCCACCATCTAGTAGGGTTCCACTGGATTGCGGAAGTTGACTCCAGCGTAAATTGCTTCTGATCCCAACTCCTCCTCGATACGCAAAAGCTGTGAACAACCAAACATATTAGACACAATATAATCATCTACTTCGTTACTTTAAAATACAAAAATTTGATCTAGTGGTAGAGATGTTTATACCTGGTTGTACTTGGCAAGACGCTCGGATCTGCATGGAGCACCAGTCTTGATTTGTCCCTGTATAGCACAAAGACATCCGAATGAGAATTCAACAAGATAACACTGGAAATTGCTGGTTAATCGCTTAGAGCAGTTTCAACTTACAGTAGACAAGCCAACTGCTAAGTCAGCAATGAAGGTGTCCTCGGTTTCACCACTTCGGTGACTGGTCATGACTCCCCAGCCTGCTTTCTTTGACATCTTAACTGCCTCAATACTCTCGGTTACAGACCCAATTTGGTTAACCTGTTCACCAAGTATTTATTTAGCATCTCTCTCCCAAGGATTTTAAATTTAAATGCAAAACCAAACGGGTACCTTCAAAAGGAGTGCATTGCAAGACTTTTCGCTGATTGCCTTGGCAACTCTCTGGAAGAAACAGTATTAAAAGAAATATAAGCACTTTGAGAGAGAACAGACAAAATCTGGTAACAACATCTAGTGATGTTACAAACATTGGCCAAAAATAACAGACCTTGGGGTTGGTGACCAACAAATCATCACCGACAATCTGGACCTCGTTACCACACTCAGAGGTCATCTTAGCATAGTGCTCCCAGTCATCTTGGTCAAATGGGTCCTCAATGGACACAATTGGGTACTCAGAAACAAAGGACTTGTACAGGTCCTTGAGTGCATTTCCAGAAATCTTCTGAGAACCATCATTGTTCTGCAGAGAAACAAAATAGAGCAGCTCTAACTGAGTACATTGTTTTTGCATTTTATCCTCAACAGAATGCGATAAGGACAAAGAAGCTCCACCTCTTCTTTGAAGTTCAAGTCATAGGACTTGTCAGATGTGTAGAACTCTGAAGCGGCAACATCCATTCCAATGACAACCTGGAAAGCATTGACTAGGACCCATTAGCTTCATGAAAATATTTTCCGGGTGAAAGGACAGCTACATTACATCAGGCAAGAGACAAACCTTGCCAGTGTAGCCAGCCTTCTCAATAGCAGTCTTGAGCAATTCAAGACCTTCCTTGTTTTCCTGGATGTTTGGTGCAAAGCCACCTTCATCACCAACGTTTGTGGCATCTTGGCCATACTTCTTCTTAATCACAGACTGGAAAAATATATGAAAATATGTTAGTACACGAGAATTAGTCAAGGAAATCCAACTGAAATTACATCAGCCGTAATAGGAACACAGTGTTTTGCGACTATGAGCACATTTTAATGATCAAATGATCTGAGATTTACCTTCAAGTTGTGGTATACTTCCACACCCATTTTCATTGCTTCCTTGAAAGATGAAGCTCCAACTGGGAGAATCATAAACTCCTGCAAAAACCAATAGCCAGTCAGAAATATTCCAAACTGAAAATACTTACAATTTGAAAATATCAATGAAAAAGCATAAAAATGAACGTACCTGCATAGCAAGCTTGTTTCCTGCATGAGATCCACCATTGATGACGTTGAAGGCAGGAACTGGTAGCACAATCTTAGGGTTACCGGCAAGATTGGCAATGTGCTGCACCCAGATACAACACAAACGGAAGAACTTAATACATCTAGTACCAAAAAAAGAAGTAGCCATAGTGGCTACATTTTTGTTCTCCATGGCTACAGGAAACAAACATATTAGTGCAAGATTGTCTTACCTTGTAGAGAGGAATGCCGCTGACAACAGCGCCAGCTTTGCAGACAGCAAGAGACACGGCAAGAATAGCATTGGCTCCAAGCTGTACAAAAATAAATAGATAAGTAAGAATGGTCAGACCCATCTTTCATTCTTGTGTGAATACACAAAACATGGAGTTCCCCTGAAGCACCTTTTGCTTGCACCAACCCCACTCGTTCTGGGTTCCATCAAGTTCATGGACCATGAAGTTATCAATAGCAGTCTGCTGAGTTGGGTCCTGCAACAAGAAACAATACAGGGAAAACAAAACATGAATGAGCCTTGTGCACGTTCAACTGATTTCAGAATACGATAGCTTTAGACACATATTTGATGTACTGCATTTAGCTTAAAGAGAGACTCACCTTTCCAATCAATGCTGGGCCGATGATCGAGTTCACATTGCCAACAGCCTATGTACATCCAATAAAAAACAAATAAGACAAAAGGAGCCCATACACATAACATCCAGTCATGTCGAAATAAAAAAGACACCACAGCGCAGTCTCACCTTGGAGACACCCTTTCCGAGGTAGTCTGATCCTCCATCCCTCAGCTCAAGGGCCTCGTAGATTCCTATCGAATACCAAAAATCCATAAATACAGATTCAACAATGCTTGCATACCAAATAAATCAGGCAACATAGAGACAATATCCACTACACCTGATGAGAAATTAATATTAACATACCAGTGGAAGCTCCACTTGGAACAGCTGCTGTAACCTTGACACCAGCGGATGTGAGGATATCGACCTAAACCATTAACAGATGGATCCATAAATCATTAGTTCTCTTTCTAACAAGTAAAATCTATCACTAGCAAAGAACTGTACATCATACGTCAGAAACATATCCAAATCGTGCAAACCAGATGGAAGAATTGAACAGTTCCGCGCGAAAATGAGTAAATAAACCGATCCGTCGCGAGATCAAACATCCATATATGTTCACAATTATGAAAACACACGATCCGATATAAAAATGAAATATAGATCACAGATTTCAGTATCCGAGATTAAATCAGTGATCATCACTCAGTAAACGTAAGCTTCACAGATCATTCACAGATTACAGATAGAAAAGGATCGGACAGAGATTAACATCGTTTTATACTCATCAAACAAACAGATCCGCCACAAATAAACAATGTACAGAGCAGGAAAGCGACCGAATACAAAAGGGAGAGTGATCGGGGAAAAAGCGAGAAGATACAAACCTCAACGGTGGGATTGCCACGACTGTCGAAGATCTGCCTAGCCTTAACACCAGTGATAGTGGCCATAGCGAATAGATCTAGAGAAAGATAAGGGCGATGAGTTCGAGGGTTTTAGTGAATCGCTTAACTTAACAGTAGGTAGCTAAGATGAATCGAGTGGTCTGGCTCTGATATATAAAGAGTGACGGGTTAAGGTTAAGCCGTTGGATTGTTTGAATAAGAACCGTTAGATTAGAAGTTAGCCTCGTCAGATACAAGAAAAAGCCAAAACGATGTGCTGCACGCCTTTTGCAGGCGAGAAGAGTTTTTCTTTATTTATTTTTGCTCCTTGTCCAAGTAATACGACTTTTAAAACTCTAGAACAAATATTGGATGTAGATCTTTATTCCATTTCTCCGGTATATGCTTTTCCTTCTTTGTTTTGCTAACAAACATGTTTTTTTTTGTACCAAGCTTGAATTTAAATTGTGACATAGAGATAGTAGTACTATAGTCCAATTTACACTATGCTACATATTTTATGATTCGTTATATGTTCTGATAGATCCATTTTCATTCATTAACAATGATTTGATTATGCTTATTTTATATATATAAAATTCGGAGTATTCAAATCAAAGTCTTAAAGTTCTTATAAAAATGTCGTGTATGTGTCATCAACTTCATATGAGATGCGTTTTTATAAGAAAAAGTGATGGAAATATGAGTCGACAACTCGACACTTGCCCATTTCTATATAAATAGGTCAGGTGGAATTCTGTGATAGGGTAGTATTCAAAACTTTATAAATAATTAAAAAGGGCTGACTAGTGCATATATCACCTCCTATTGTGTTCAACCCGAATCATTTTGTATTCTATACTATTCTGTATAGATTCCAAAACTGATTATACATTTCACCATCATAATATATTAAAATCTTTATAATTTAATGTATTAATTTTGCATATGGTCTTTAGTCTAGTGGCATGTGGTAAGTCTACTAAAATCAGATGCATTTGCATATCCAGGAATCAAGTCCCACTGCCTGCATTATGCAGAAACTTGGCTAATGGACCGGCTAGTTGTGACGACAAAAAAATGTATTAATTTTTTTGTTGTAAATTCCACAAATAATATTAGCCTGATTATACGACACTTTAGACTTATTACTGAAAAAAGGGAAATTAGCAAGAACAGAAAAAAAAAAATAATTCATTTGTATCAAATGACATAAAACCCTAAATCAAATGATATTCAACATTTTTTGGAGTATTGGGTGTCAGGCGCAATACTTCTCTTCTTCATATAGAAGTTGAAGGAGTCTTTTGGGATATGGAGTGTTTAAATTCGATAGATTGTTTTGAAGTAGAGATTACACCAGAATGTTCTGATGTGCTGAAGATCTTCTCCTACCCAGACGAGTGACATGCATTTACTCCCTACCTAGAAGACTTTACAAAGTTAAAGAGGTTTTTCCATTATTGCTCTTTACATGTAATTCCTAGGACTTTGAACCATAAAACTGATAATCTCTAAGAATCAGCTTATGGTTCTTAATTGTAAACTCTCGGTAGTTTTGAGATTAAATAATGATATCTTTGGCTGACAAAAAAAATTGATATTCAACATACTTTATTTAATATTTGCCATTACACCTTTTAAATATAATTTTTTTTCTTCACTCATTCTCTCCTCCTCAAGTTTTATTTTCAATAAATTTTTAATAAAAAAAAATCAAAGATAAAATTCTAAAAGAAAACATAGATTTTTTTCAACACATACTAAAACTAAAATTTTTTAAAAATGAACAAATTTTTTAATAAAAAAATATGTTATTAATTAATTTTGTATATAACACTAATATATAAAATATCTATTTAATATTTTTGTTTAAACCATCAGTTTATATATATTTTCTGGAAACATATCATCAACTTAAATTTATTTGTTCTCGTATTCATCCTCATTCGTCTTCCTACTTCCTTATATTTCTACTTCTCTGATATTCTTCCTCCACTCCATTCTCATTACTTTTTTACTATTTTTTCTCCCCATTATCTTGCTCATCCTCCTCCTAATTTTTCTTGTCTTTCTCATTCTCCTTTGATTTTTCATTCTCCTTCTCTTTTTTCTTCTTTGTTTCCTCATCCTTATATATCATATAGACGAATAATTATTATTGTTCTATATTATATGTTCAATATTATATAATATTTCTATATCATATAGTATAACCGTATTGTAGTAAGTAGACTTGCCCAAGTTTCTTCTCTATCTTTAATTTCTAATTTTGAACATAATTAGTTAAAGGGTTAAAGTTGTAAAATAGTTAATGTTCAAACCAGATCTAGCACAAGGAGCTAAGTCCACGATTCTGATTAAAAGAGAGAAGATTGGACAAGGATTCTTTTAAGGGTTTGGAGAACAAAAAGTGTATTGTGAAGAAGGATAGTTGCTGAGTACATTATATTGTTTAATGTCTTGTGCCAAAAAGCGGATCCTCTCTTTGAAGGACCCGTTCCTCTATTTATATACCATAAAAGCGGTTACAAAGTAAATTGGATAAAGGAAAATATACAAATTTCTAGATAAGATCGTATCTAGAAGATTCTTGCTAGATTTTCAGAAATTTTCCATGTTGGAATAAGAAAATTTCCATTTCTTTGTTTGCTGACGTGTCATCCGACTTCCTTCAGACTTCAACGCGCTTCCGAGAAGCAAATCGTCCGAGTTGAGACTTTGATAAACTTTCAGAGTTCGAAACTTAGAATTTGGCCCATTTTTTCCGTGGACCGAAGTAGGATCTCGGATCCACCTCCAACAATAGTCCCCCCCAGAATCAGAAATCTATTGTCGAGTTTCCGAGTCAGGAAGTTCTCCGCTTCTATAATCTTTGGTCCATGTGTCGCTCCACGATTGGGTTATTTGAGGCTGTTTCCTCGAGTTTCGCATGCTGAGTAATTATACTGTTAGGCGTCGCTTCAGTTTCCGGTAAATTCCTATAAATACCGCGTCATCACTCTTTTACCACTCACTTCAGTCCTGTGATTAATCCTTTCGACTTCATTTTTATCTCCTTTTTTAACGTTTTCTTCGGACTTCAAAAGTTTTCTGATATATTTTAAGTACTCTAAGTGAAGATGGGTCTTGATGATTTTGAACTGTCTAACGTTGTAGAAGGTATGAATGCTGCTCTTGATGGAATGGAGACTCGTCCTGCTGAGGGATCTTCTAGAGTGACCAGATCTTCTTCTGCACCTACTCGGGACATTGTTGAAGTTCCTTCAAGTTCTGGTCGGGGAACTTCACGACCTGCGAAAAGGCCAAGGTTGATCCGCCTATGACTGCTTCTCTCGGAGTCGTTACTCCTAGAGTCGTTACCCGCAGTAATGCCTCCGATATTTCTCAGGGAAGAGGAAGGGGTGTTCCCGATTATTGTTTCACCTTTGACCATTCCGATCCAAGATCAATTTTGGAGTTTTGGACGGAATGTGCTGATATGATGCGTCAGATAAGGACATCATTAGAGCATCTCCCTTCTTCGAATCAAATGGAGAGTCAGGAGGAATACGAAGAAGCTGCATATTTGCTGTTTCGGGTAAGTTTTCCCCTTTTTTTTAGTTCATTTCCATAATTTTGTTTTTGCTTCAATTCCTCTAACTTTACTTTGTCGAAATTTTTGTAGTTTATTGCCTGTCTGAACATCACTATGCTTTAGCGCGAGAGATCCCGTGCTAACCCGGACAGGAGCATCCGGAGCTAAGTCCATGATTTTGATTTAAAAAAGGAAGATTGGCAAGGATTCTTTTAAGGGTTTGGAGAAAAAAGAGTGTATTGTGAAGAAGAATAGTTACCGAGTACAGTATATTGCTTAATGTCTTGTGCCAAAAAGCGGATCCTCTCTTTGAAGGACTTGTTCCTCTATTTATAGACCATAGAGGCAGTTACAAAGTAAATTGGATAAAGAAAAATATATAAATTTCTATATAAGATCGTATCTAGAAAATTCTTGCTAGATTTTCAGAAATTTTCCATGTCGGAATAGGAAAATTCCATTTCTTTGTTTGCTGACGTGTCATCCGACTTCCTTTAGGCTTCAACGCGCTTCCAAGAAGCAAATCGTCTTCGATAAACTTGCTGAGTTTGAAACTTAGAATATGGCCCATTGTTTCCGTGGACAGAAGTAGGATCTCGGATCCACCTCCAACAGTTAAGACTTTATGTTATTCTCTTGATTACCTAAATATATATGTTAATCCATCCGTTTCATATTACTTGTCATTCTAGGCTAAATTTTTTATTTCACTATAGTTGTTGATCACGCTTTCCAATGTAATTTTTAATACGAAATTCTCTCATTTGCCCCTAACTAAATAAGTAAAATATTAAATGGTTTAGAATTTTAATAGTCAAATAAAAGGCATAATTGAACATTTACCTATTTTCTTAATATATGTGCAACTTTAGAATAACAACTAAAATGAAACGGATGGAGTACATATTTAATTAAATAGTGATTTCAGCTATTTCTCCAACTCTTTGACAAAATAACGGTAAATGTAGAAATTTAAACTGACCAAATATCTGATCCTGTGTTTTCATTACCATTATCTACCAATGTAAGTTTCAAATTGAATTAAAATGTCGTTGACAAAAGAAAATTGACCAAATACATTTTATCAATTTAATATTTCAAATTGACATGTCGATTTTTGTTTTGTAAACAAGTAATTTTTTTAAAAAATTACTGTTATTGATTTTATCCAATTTTGATATAATTCAATATTTGACCTAATTCAATATATTATAAACTAGGATGCTACCCGCGCGATCTGCATGGGGTTATTTGAATTCCATAATATTAAGTAAGTGGTCTATTTATATAAATAAGTACTTTATTTTGCGAATTATTTATATCTTTGGTCGCATATTTGGTTTTATATAATATAATAATCAATATGATTTATGTTGTGTACCATTTTAAAACTGGTAGCATATTTGTAAAGTTCAGTGTTTGAACTTTAAAAAAGTAAAAACTTTGACGTATGCTTAATAAAGTTGTTGTTAGTAATTTTTTGAATAAAACATGTAATTTAATTAATGAAATGTAGACGCACAAAATGTTAGTAGTAATAAGTTAGTAAATATTTAAAACCAAATCATATACACACATAAGTATAGCTGCGATAGCACACATATGATACATTTGGTTCATGGCTGCCACAGGCGTTAGGATCAAATCACCAGCACTTGGAACATAAGGCGTAGTCGAAGAAGCTGTATACATGATAATAGTCGAAGCATAATCTGGATAAATACTGGTGAGGTGAAGATCTTCTGAATCTATCGTTAACACATACTCTAGATGAACATTCAAATTCAGCTCCATAGTTCTTCTTTTACTTTGCTGAGAAGCAACTAAGGTTTCGTAGTTCACAAATGTTCCAGAAGCATCAATTCTAAGAGGATAGCTACGTTTAGATCGCATAGACATTGAAGAACTAAAAAATGTATTTTACTTTAGCTAAATTCGATTCTACAAAAGTTATCTTCTGTTTATCTATTTTAAATAAATTAGGAACATAGGGAATTATCTTTACATTTTGAGAGGTTGGAACACGTTCAAAATAACTGCTTCTGGATTGTAACATTAAAAAAAAAGAATTACAAATTAATAGTTTTGTTTATTTAATAAGATCAAATTGGGCCGGTTATTAAACAGTTGTGGTCTTTGAATTTGTACTGGATTCAGGAAATGTAGATACGTAATTGCAGATTATGGCCTGTATATCTATTAAACCCAAGATTCATGAAATTTAGATACATAATTGCATATTTAAATAACCTGAATAAGAACTAAAAGAATGAAGTTCATACTTTAATTTTGGTTTTGTATCTATAATTATGATATATGTAATATAGCAGCGAAAGCAATATAGAGGCTAAATTTATTCATTAGTGATCAAACTTAGCAGAACGAATGAAGTTCGAACCATATTTCCCCCTTTTTTTGGTATAATATTGACGAAGGATAAACAAATAAACTTTGTTTTAATATAGGAAATAACAAATTAACTTAATTTAATTAAGAGTCTTACACGAAACAAATAAACCTAGAAGAATAAAACATTAAACATAAGCACTAATAGAGAAAGTAGACAAACTTAAAAACGAAGTTGAGCAAACACCAAGACAAATGGATGATGATACAACAATGGATGATGGTACGGATGCTAATCGTGAAGCTTGGGAATTCACGAAGACTGAACTTGAGACATTGGGTGTAGAAGAACGCGTGATTGATGATGATGAAGAATCTACCAACTCTGATTCACTTATAGCTTATGACATTCTGAAAGAATGGGAAGAGAGTAGTGAGAAAAAGACTTGAGAATTCTTGTATATTTCTCATAATCGAAATTTATTACTTGCTTATTAATCTCCTTTCAAACCTGTTTCAAGCTTAATTAACAGATCATCCACATACATTATAAAAGACCAGTTTTACAGAACAAACTCGAGAAAAGAACATACATATGATCCAACCACAAATTTACACTATTACTAACCAAAAAACATATCAGAAAGGTTTGAAAACTTTAAAACTCTGCAGGTGATTTGTTGAGATATCACCTCACTAAGACTGAAACCGTTGATATAAGAACCTGGTAAAAACACTATGTATATAATATATATATATATATATATAATATTTATGGCTTACTCTATTGTAGAACTTCCTCATGATGGTTGTTTCTTTTACCAAGTATGATCATGGATCCTGAACTTTAAAGCTTTCATGGCTGCTTTTGCAAATATATGAGCAGCTTCAGCTTCAGCTTCTGCTCTTTCTGCCTCTTTTACTGCTTCTTCAGCCTCTACTATAGCAAATTATGCCTTTGCAACTGCTCTAGCTGCAGTCTTTGCAGCTTCTTGAGTTGTTGTTTCTTTAATCGTAAATAAGGCTTCATCTGCTTGCGACATATTTAATTAAATTAATGATTTCGGCTATTTCTCTAACTCTCTGACAAAAAAATGGTAAATGTAGAAATTTAAACTGACCAAATATCTGATCCTGTATTTTTATTATCATTATCTACTAATGTAAGTTTCAGATTGAATTAAAATGCCGTTGACAAAAAAAACTAACCAAATACATTTTATCAATTTAATATGTCAAATTGACATGTCGATTTTTGTTTTATAAAAAAGTAAATATATTTTATTAAATTACTATTATTGATTTTTTTGATATGATTCAATATTTGACCTAATTCAATGTATTATTAAAAAAAACTAGGTACGAGAAAAAAAAAAAAAAAGGGGTCATCAAAAGAGAAGAATTTACAATCTTAAGATAGATATTTACAGTAAGTGGATTTGTTTTTCAGAAACAGCAAGTGGAGAATGTGCGGGAGCAAGAAGAATTCGGAGAAGCCTATCGCCATTGCATTCAGAGGTGGAAGCTATTCTTTGGGCTATGGAATCTATGATCTCTTCCTAACTATTAGAAGTGGAGTTAGCGATAGATTGCATTGATGCTCAAAAGCTGCTCCTTAATCCAGAAGACTGGCCAGCTTTTCAACCTTATCAAGAAGAATTTAACAGGTTGAAATCTATTT